>DVZN01000831.1:0-11561 GCA_018237365.1 Caria ino melicerta
GCATCGAAATTATATATCATACTAATTAAACCGCACAATTTTTTATTTAAATCATAATTCACGCAATCTACAAAACATATTTTGGACCTTCATCGTCGGATTCATAAATTATATAAATAACGAAGCTATCGTACAAGAGGAAAACAGGAGAAGATCAAGACAAAGTCAATCTAAGGTGTCGGTGCTTGTGTCGTGCTGGGTTGGTGTTGTAACTGTAAGTACTTTTTGTCTTCTAAGCTCCCAAAATGTCACTGGCAGAGTCGTGTGAGGGTTTAACTCTTAAGGACTTAAATAAACAAAGAGGTCTTATAAAAGGCCGCCTTACAGTTTTCAAAAATTACGTTAAATCTTTGAAGCCCGAGCTCACGCAAAAGCAACGAGCTGAATTAATACTAAGACAACAAGGTGTAAAAAAGTTATTTGAGGATTTTGATGATATTCAAAACAAAATTCTGTTCCTAAGTGCTGACTCAGACTATGATCAGCACTTAGTAGCCCGCGAAGCCTTTGAAAATGAATATTATAGCATATTAGCGCATACTGAATGTATATTAGATAATAAAAGTGAAGAAAAATCCCTTAATGTTTCTAATATACCGTTACAGAGTGTAAAATTACCTACCATTTCGCTGCCTACCTTTGACGGTAATTATGAGCACTGGTTAGAATTTAGGGATACATTTTTAGCTCTAGTGCATAATTGCAATGAAATCACCGAAATTCAAAAGTTTCATTATTTAAAATCGTCATTAAAGGGTAGTGCTGAATTGGTTATAAATTCTGTCGAATTTTCATCTAATAATTATTCTATTGCTTGGGAACTACTGACTAATCGTTATAATAACAACAGACTTTTAATACACAACCATGTCAAATCGTTATTTAGTATTCCAAACGTGAATAGGGAATCACCGGTTTTAATTAGGAAACTTATTGACACAATATTAAAAAATATACGCGCATTGAAGTTACTCGGTGAACCCACGTCTAGTTGGGATACTTTAATTATTTATTTAGTAGTTTCCAAGTTGGACCCGGCTTCTGAACGAGAATGGGAAAGATTTAAAAGTACTTTACTGCCATCTACTGAATCGGCGTTAAAAATAAAATTAGATGATTTGATAAAGTTTTTACGGGATAAGGCAGATGTATTAGAAACTTTATCAGTTACACACTCAAAGCCGCATACATCACACTCACATACATTCAGTCATAAACGTCAGCTGGCACACACACAAACACCTTCCGCGGTACACTGTAACGTAGTCGCTAATAACAATCATTCAAAACAATTTCAGAAAATATCACGCACTAAAACTTGCCTAATGTGTAACGGGTATCACTCATTATATTCTTGTTCACAATTTCTAAACTTAAACTTACAAGATAAACTTAAATTCATACACGATAAACATTTATGTGAAAACTGTTTGAATTTTGGCCATTTAGTTAGCGACTGTCGTAGCGGTCCCTGCCGAAAATGTAATAAAAAACATAACTCATTAATTCATCGCGAAACAAGCGATGCGGAGGGCTGCAGTAGTATAGAGGTCCGCACCGTGTCGTTGCTCGCGGCTAATGACGAGGCAAAAAATGCAACATATTACGTACAAACACCTGACAAAGCCGTTCTATTATCAACTGCAACGGTTAACATACAGGATAAAAAAGGTGTTTATCATAAAATTCGTGCCGTTTTAGACAGTGGCAGTGAGCGTAGTTTTATAACACAATCATTATGCTCCAAACTAAATATTAATCCCATACAGTCCACTTTAAAAATTAATGGAGTTGGCAATATTGTAATGAAAAGTTCGCAAAGATGTGATATAATATTTCACTCGGTGTGTAGGACATTTTCAAAACATATAACATGCTTAGTATTACCGCAAATAACGTCCAACTTGCCAACATTTTTAATAAATAAAAGTACATTTGAAATACCTACGCGCATTCAATTAGCAGATCCACAATTTTATGAGTCTTCACCTGTTGATATGTTGATAGGGGCAGATTATTTTTGGGATCTTTTAGAAGTAGGAAAATTACGTCTTAGTAATGGCCCTTACCTACAAAATACGAAGTTAGGCTGGGTCGTATCTGGTCCTATTTTCAAACAGGATACGCAACCATTACAATATGTTTCTTGTAACTTAAGTACAACTGTTATCGCACAAGAACAAGATACACTGACAGACACGAACGACATAGACAAAATGTTACGCTGGTTTTGGGAACTCGAAGAGTTTAACGGTACGTCCAAAGCATCACGCAGCGAGGACGAACAACGGTGTGAGGAGCATTTCGTTAAAACAACAACGCGCAATGTTGACGGAAGGTTCTGCGTTCGTATGCCACTTAAACAATCACCTACAATGTTAGGGGAGTCCTATTCGCAAGCAAAACGGCGATTTTTGTCGTTAGAAAAACGTTTAGAACGTAATAAGTCGTATAAGCAGTTATATAAAGATTTTATTCACGAATATATTAATTTAGGACATATGTCACGCGTACAGACTTTTAGTAGTCCTCATTATTTTATACCCCATATGGGTGTTTTTCGTGAACACGCAAGTACCACTCGTTTGAGGGTTGTCTTTGACGCTAGTGCAGCGACATCTACGGGGAAGTCTCTTAACGATTTGCAACTAGTTGGAGAACCACTACAAGGAGATTTAATTTCAATTTTAATAAGATTTCGCGAAAATAAATATGTTGCTTGCGCAGACGTGGAAAAAATGTACCGACAAATAAATGTAGACTTTGATCAGCGGGATCTGTTACTTATTTTGTGGCGTGATAACCCGTCAGATGAATTACAAATTTACAAGTTAAATACTGTAACCTATGGCACCGCGTCAGCGCCGTTTTTAAGTTGTAGATGTTTAAAAGAATTAGGCTATGAATGTAATAACGCGGAAGCTGCGCGGGTTATAAACAATGACTTCTATGTCGATGATTTAATATGTGGGGATGACAGTAAAGATAAATTATTATTTATATGTCAAGAAGTAGCAACGATCTTAAAGAAAGGGTGTTTTTCTCTAAGAAAATGGGTTTTTAATTTTGAAGTTAGTAATTTTTCACAAAATCATAATATGAAAGAATTATCACTAGGCAATCACATACATAATAAAACATTAGGGTTAGGTTGGCAAAACATATCTGATACTTTACATTTTTACACGCAATTTGATAAATGTCAACAAAGACCGACAAAGCGCATAATATTGTCAGTGATATCTCAAATATTTGACCCCTTGGGATTATTGAGCCCTACTATCATAATAGCAAAAACGTTATTACAAAAAATATGGCTTTTGCAGCTAGGATGGGACGAAGAATTACCGGATGATATAAGACAGGTATGGTGTAAATTCATCAATCACTTAAATATACACCTTAACAACATATCCATTCCCCGTTACGTATTTTATGACTTAGCAATAAATAAAGAACTACACATATTTTCAGACGCGTCACAGTTAGCCTACGGCGCGTGTGCCTATGTTCGTTGCATTAATAAAGACTCAGTAATTTCTGTTAAATTATTATTTGCTAAGAGTAAAGTCGCACCGCTGAGGCCTACCACAATACCTAGGCTCGAGTTATGTGGAGCCTTGCTAGCAGCACGCCTATATTTTAAAATAAATCAATCTTTAAAATGTAAATTTAATAAAGTAATATTTTGGTCCGATTCTACAATAGTATTAGGCTGGTTACACATGTCTCCAAATTTATTGAAACCGTTTATATCAAATAGGGTTGTAGAAATACATGACCTGGCAAAAGGATTACCCTGGCGTCATGTTAAAGGTAGGGACAATCCATCTGATATAGTGTCACGTGGGTCTCATCTAGACGCACTGGGTGAGTCTACTCTTTGGTGGAATGGGCCCTCATTTTTATACGACATGAGTTATGATGATTCATATAATTACGCAGACTTAAAATCTATTGATTTGCCAGAAACTAAAACCAACAGCTTACACGTATTGTCAAGTACACAATCAATGTCTGATCAGCCACTATTTCCATTTTCCAGGTTCTCTCAATTCGGCCGCATGCAGCGCGCCGTCGCCTATGTATTACGGTTTTTATATAATGTTCGCAACAAAACAACTAGAAATAGCGGCGCGCTCACTGTGGACGAGCTGAGTGAATCTGTCCTCGTGTTAGCCCGAATGTCACAACGAGAAACCTATCCGTATGAACACGAACAGATGGCTAAAGGGGTAAGATTAGAAAGTAGTCACAATCTAGCCAAACTTAATATATTTATGGACGACAAAAAGCTTTTAAGAGTTGGTGGTCGATTGGTAAATTCACAAACATTTAGCTACGATAAAAAACATCCTATTTTATTGTCCTCAAAACATTATTTCACTCTACTTCTCTTTCGACACCAGCATAGAATATTACTGCATGCAGCACCGCAGCTGCTACTATACACATTGAGGGACAAATGGTGGCCAATAGGTGGTAGAAACTTGGCTAAAATGGTATTCCATAAATGCATTACCTGTGCACGCATGCGAGCCAAGGTTGTACCCCCTATCATGGGCAACTTGCCTGCTGAGCGCCTGCAACCAGGTTTCCCATTTATAAAATGTGGAGTCGACTATATAGGGCCAGTGCTCATACTGAACCGGAAGGGTAGAGGCGCAAGAACCGTCAAATCATATATTTGTTTATTCGTTTGTTTTGTCACTCGGGCAATCCACCTTGAACTGGTTAGCGACTTAACATCAGATGCTTACTTTCTCGCACTTAAAAGATTCATATCTCGTCGCGGTAAACCAACAGAAATACACTCTGATAACGGAAGGAACTTCTTAGGATTATTTAACGAGTTGTCTAATTTTATGAGTACATGTTCAGACGAAATAAAGGAATTCGCAATTAGTCAAAATATAAAATTTAAATTTATTCCTCCATATGCCAGTCATTTTGGGGGTCTGTGGGAGGCAGGTGTACGAAGTTGCAAACACCACCTTCGGCGCGTTGTAGGCAACGCTCACCTGACATACGAAGAGTTTAATACAGTTTTAACCCAAGTTGAGGCTGTATTGAACTCTCGTCCACTTAGTCCTTTGTCAACGGATCCAGATGACCTCTTACCGCTCAGCCCTGCACACTTCTTGGTTGGCCGCCCGTTAACAGCGCCTGTCAGTGAAGACTTAAAGGAGAAACCAATTCATTTGCTTACGAGATATCAGAGAGTAGAGCAGATTAGGCAGCATTTTTGGACAAGGTGGTCCAAGGAGTACATTTCGGAACTGCAACTACGAACAAAATGGAGGGAATATAACAAGGATTTGGCTGCCCATACATTAGTTTTAATAAAAGATGACAACCTGCCACCATTACAATGGACATTGGGGAGAATTGTGAAAACTTACCCAGGTGCAGACGGTGTAGCACGTGTGGCAGATGTTAAGACCGCGAAGGGAATATGTCGTCGCGCTTTTTCTAAAATTTGTCCCTTGCCGATGGAAGAGTTGAAAGTATGACTTTCAAGGCCGGGAGTATGTTAAAAGAAGAAGTAACCGTTTTTCAAATAAGACCAGATTATTTAGTACCGACATCACGGACCAATCGCTGAAGAGGTTACGTCGCGTCATCTCGATTTCTATTGGTCAGCACCTTTAATTTGTAAGCAATCTATCGCTAAAGATTGTATGTAACGCATCGAAATTATATATCATACTAATTAAACCGCACAATTTTTTATTTAAATCATAATTCACGCAATCTACAAAACAAGATATATGTATATAAATGTGTTGCTAAGCTCAAAACTCGAAAACGGCTGGACATGGATGGCTGATTCGGTCAAGACCTATTTTTAGGATTCCGTAGCCAAATTGCAAAAATTGGAACCCTTATAATTTCGCCATGTCCTGTTTGTCCGTCCGTATGTCATGATATAATAAAAATTAGAAAAATAGGTGTATTCTATGGATAATACGAATAAACACTAGACAATAGATCAAAAGCTATTTAGCAGTAGACATCTTATTAATTTTCTCAATTTAGTTTTTATTGTGGTCTCTAGCGAAACTCATTTGTTTTATCACGCAAAATGGCGTTCCATCTTGTACGTGTGCTCCTCAGGAAAACAAATGAGGTATTTCGTCTCGGAAAAACTTATTAAACAAATGTTTTCTTGTTAAAATACATTTTGAAACGTTTACCTTACATTTTGGTTCCAAGTTAAACGAAACTCCTAAAAATAATGTATTTCATTAAATAAACGTGTAAGTACGTAAAATACACTATCTAATACTATAAAAATGTAAAGTTTGAAAATATAAATATTCGGAAAAGTCCGCTGGTTTTGGTGAGGGGGATGAGTGGCAGCAGTCTCGCATCAGCTGACGGTCTTTCCACCAACATGCAGCCAGTTGACAAATGTGTTTATTCACAGTTATATATAAAAGCTATCATCAGGTAATATTTTATCTGAGAGGGAATCGTTGAAAGTACACGATATTTTTCTCAGATTCGGGCGAACATCTGACATATAACCCAGAATGTTAAAGTCAGCTGATTTTTTAGGTTTTAGATCAGGTACAATTTAGGTACGGATTTTAAGAAGGATAATCCAGTTTGTTACGACCGTTATTCCTTAGGAGATTTCCAGGTTCAGCGAGTAACACAGATTCGCGGAACTAGCAAAATGTAGATTTTTTTCATTTTATTCATGATCCAGTCTCACAGGAGATACCCTTCGTAAGATTCTTATATTCGTAAGCCCAAGAGTAGAGTTTCATTGACAACTCGACAGCGCACTCTGCTCTGCGCTAACTCAGCCCAAAAGCCGAAGGGATATTTCGAACGAGAAAACGTAGAAACCATATTGCTAATTCGTTTTTTAACCGGACCTTTCACCACTTATCACTGTCTGTGCCCTCGGTTAATAAATTGTGGTCGCAGCATATTACTATGATGGATAACAAGAAACGTATTACCACAATACCGCAGCAATAAATCATGCCGCGTTGGGCACCAACAGGCCGTAAAAAGGTAATTTCTCTCGCCCAAGTTTTCCGCCATTCCTTATTTTACGATTAAGCCGGATTAATTAACAATACGCAACAAGTTGTATTAATTTTTTATTCAATGCGTATCGAAAGGTTATTTATTTTGTTTTTATACCGCCTTTTTGGTTTAGTGGTGACCATAGTCACCTCGCCACGATGGCAAATAAAGGGTTACCTGAAGGTTTAGGTTCCCTTACCGGTGAACACTGATGCTATGGTGGCAGAAGTAGGAAAGGCGGTGGTACCATTGTTCCCGGGTGAGCCGCTGCGAAGCTCTACCACGACGTCAAAGGTCACGGTGTTAGTGAAAGAATGCCTGTGCGCTCCTTTTGCGTTGCCAGCCTCAGGCCGGGATGTTAGGCCTCGTGCGATTGTAAGATTACCGGCTAGCTTACCCTCCAAACTAGACCACGTCCATGACTGTTAAGAAGGTTGTATGTAGTTTTTACTTTTATATTTGACTCTTGACTGTTTCCTAGCAGCTGTATCTTTATAAGAAATATTTATTAATGTCATCCCGACGGGGAAGGGCGTTCGGGTGATGTACACAGACGTTTGAGTTTCGGGGTGTAAGTGTTTATTAAATATATTATGGTTATACATATTTGTATTTCTATTTAAACAAAATAAATATCTCGCTCATATATCCTTGAAAGGCAGAGGTACATACTAGTATGGACCTTCTATATGTAGTAAGTCAATGATATTAGATCCCATGATATGATGGGTGGCAAGTCCGTCGCCAATCGAGCACAAATCCCATTCCGGAAAACGTTATGTTTTTCAGAAAAACTGATACACTCATAGAGCAAGTTGCTCGACCCGGGAAGGAAACCCAGAACCTCTCGTGTCAAAGTCGGACAGCGACACCACTCGACCACAGAGACGATTTTTCTATCTGTAATATCGTTAACTAAAACCCATATCACAGGCTTTAATATTAATAATATTTTTAATAATAATTTGCTTTGGGGTTAGATCAATTTGTGTAGTTTATCCAGCGATATTTATTACAAAAAAAATATTAATATACTAGCGATTGCTTGTAGCTTCTCCTGCGATGATTTGATTTGTTACACTGTTGCGTCTTGGGTCTCAGCACATAACCATCAAATTCGTTCTCATTTTAACCCGAAATCCAAAATCTTTAATGGTTGTAGTTGTATGACATCAACCAATCTACTGTACAACTAAATCTTTTTCATGTACTGTAAAATATCAACAGCAGATATTTTACAGTCCAAAGAGAAAAAATCTACTGTTTTCTATATACATCATATCTATACGTATTATAAAATAAAGTCACTAAAAGCTGTCTAAATGTAATTGATTTCCTCAAAAACTACTGAACGGATTTTTATACGT
Source organism: Caria ino melicerta (assembly GCA_018237365.1). Classification (NCBI taxonomy): domain Eukaryota; kingdom Metazoa; phylum Arthropoda; class Insecta; order Lepidoptera; family Riodinidae; genus Caria; species Caria ino. Next base: position 8,412 of record DVZN01000831.1, read on the forward strand.
TTTTTTTACAAAAACAGTGAAAAGTTGCTCTAACAAAGCTAAAATCGTTTAATATTTGAAACGTAAGTAACTTTAAAATCGATTTTTTGCAGTTTTGTAATATCTGGAAAATATTAATATACAACAAGTAAAAAACAAATTGCAATCTACCCTATTAAGAGTATATTAGAAAGCTAGAGAATAGTCTGATTAAAGTCTAGCATGAATATGTTAATTTTTTTTACAAACAAACGATATTTTTATTTAAATAGAACCTTAGAGTCTGTCTGTCCCCTAAACCACTTAACAATACGACCGTCTTGTGTATAAAAACTCGATTTATGTGGAATAAAGAGTCGCTGCATCGCGTCACTTAATCAATTATCCTGACAACGTCGGGACTAAAAGTTGTATTAACTACCCTATATTAAATTGACCTTCCTACCCTCTCTCGTGGCGGTCTGATTTTAAACTGCCAAGGGGATGAAGCTCTGAATGAGAGGTCTTACTAAATTGGTCGATTGAATTATGCAGTGACTTCTGATTGCTTTTACAAGGACGCAAATGAAGTATTTTTATCGCTTTAACTTGCAACGGGATAAAGCGTTTACGATAAAAATCCAACGGCTCTCATAGTAAGACGATAAATATAGCTTTTACATGGGATTTGATGTAGTATAATCGGATGGCTCTCTTGATGGAGCCAGCCGCTTTTAAGCACGGTGCGCGGCTGGATGTTTTGACCGATATGTTAGCCCAGTGAACAAGTTTGCCGGTTGTCCTACGCTTTGTACAGAATCCAAAACGCACATCACTTTAGAAACCTTAAAAATTATCGGTGTTTCTCTACGATTTTATGCATGTATTTTACATATAAAACTTCCTCTTGAATCACTCTATCTATTTAAAAAAATACATTAAAATCCGTTCCGTAGTTTTAAAGGGATATAGGGACAGGGTGGTTCGGACATGTGGAAAGAATGGATGATGTAAGATTGACTTAACAGATACAATGCGAATGTGGATGGCTATAGGTACCCGGGTAGACCTAGGTTGACATTCTACGACCAAATCACCCGTGTATTATCCGACGGTGGGGTCAAAAGTCTCTGAAACCGGCGGCGTGTATGTATGAAGAGAGTAATAAATGTAGAGGAAGCTAGGCAAGTATGTAGGAGTCGTGACACTTAGCACTCGATACTTTCTGCCTACACCGTAAGGTACTTGGCGTGAAGATATGTATGTATGCTTAAAGAAGAAAAAAATTTCATTTACTCTTTGGTTAAATATGTAGATTAAAATAATATTATAGAATCGGACTTTCTTAGAATAAAATTAAAAATATAATGTTCTTTGAACACAACTCGACATTGGCAGAGTACATTGTGTTCAACACAATGAAGAGCCACTAAACAAGAATTGAATTGAAAAGCAGAAAAATAACTAATTGAAAAAGTGTGATTGAAAAATCAGAAAAATTCAGTAAACCTCTATTTTTTCACTTTCAAAATTTCATATTAATTACGTTATAAATAATTTCAGCCTTATTTTCATCCCTTTTATCCAATTAAAAAATATAATAAATATATATTTCGGAACAGTAGGATATAATTTATGATTTTCACAAAGGGATGAAAATAAGGCTGAAACTATTTATAACATGTTAAATATGAAATTTTGGAAGTGAAAAAATTAAGATTTATTGAATAGTTAAACAAACAATAGTTTTTCTGCTTTTTTATCATAATGTGCCTGAAGTGACGATAGGCTTGCCACCTATCACATCATGGGCCCTAGTACCTTGGCTAATCGTTGGTGTTCTATTATATCTACTGGACTTACGGGTCGTGGAGATACTAGCACACATCTGCCTAGTCCTTCGGGGTAAAAGGCGTGAAGGTACTTTTTTATCATAATTTTTCAATTCGTTATTTCTTTCTGCTTTAAGCATTGCGATAGTTGCATGCATAGCAGTGTGATAATTGTTCAACTATAAATTTGAGACTTTAATCTTTCCTGGAGCGATTTCTAAAAAATTTCAGATTCCTGTAAACATTTTAGTTAGGACATTTTTATAGATTTTTTAAACAACAGTTTTAACCGACAAATGGACAATAAACTCATTCAAAAATATTTTCAGGGGTCGTAGAAAAACATCCGTTTTTTTCTTTGAACTCCAAAAAAATACATCTAATATCTATAAATGAGTTATTTTTATTATTATTGTTTAATATGTAATCAGGATTTCGGAAACGGCTCCAACTATTTTAATGAAATTTTGTATGCAGAGGGTATCGAGGATGAAAATTTGATCCAGCTAGGTTTTATTTTTAGAAAATATCGTTTTTCCGTGTTTTCATGCAATGAAAATTTACTAAAATTATTATTAGAATACGATAGTAAATTTCGTTAATATCTGCAACGTTATTATAACCCAGTTGGTCAAACAGTCAAATTCCAAAAGTTTTTTCTCACCGCGGCAACTCCAGAACGATAATATTAAAATATGAGAAATTCTACATCCACTTTAGTAAGCAATGTTTAATATGGCAAATATATGAGAACCTCCATAGTAATCATGAATTTAAACTGCTTCGGTGAACGTTTTGATGAAACAAGACGTTCAAACGCTACGCACTATTAATTACGTTGCGGAACGCTTAACGGATTAACGCACCAAGTCGTTAAGCGTTAACATGACTTACATATTACGGAACTAATGGTTGTAATTACAATATATCATACACCAGTCTGCGGTTTTGTTCGTATTTACACACATGTTCCTGTAACAGTCAACGATGAACATATCTTAATAATAATTTTAATAATTACTGTAGCATAATAATATTACTGAATACAGAATATAAATGTCCCTAGATGTAGGAAAACTTCCCATTTTTACGGTTACAACACTGCAACACTGTTTGTTTATTTTACCAGTTTTTCATAAGTTTTGATCATAACTAATAATTGTTGCTTAATAATATTATTATGTGGTGTAACGGTACGGCTGTCTGTTAAGACCGCTAGCCGCTTAGGTCCCGGGTTCAATTCCCAGGTCGGGCCACTTTTCTTAAAATGTTTTTCTGGTTATTCTGAGTAAGCATGACAATGCCCGGGATTGGAATGTGCCCGAAGTGGCGATAGGCTTGCCACCTATCACATAATGGG
>DVZN01000832.1:0-11556 GCA_018237365.1 Caria ino melicerta
AGTATTTGCGTGAAAGAGTAACAAACATCCATACATCCATACTTACAAACTTTCGCATTTATAATATTAGTAGGATTATCTTGTAGTTTTATTCACTGATTTCCTTGTCCTTTCCTGTAGCATGGACTGCTTCCGTGTGAGGTATTTGCTGGAATCTTGGTGTAGCACGGGCTGTTCCGCGTGAGGTTTTGAGTAGCGGTGGAATTATCACCGTGAGGTAAAATGTTGTTTCTAGTGACGTGCTGCCTGGAGTTCTCGTAAGTATAGTAGGTATTTTATGTAGTCGCTACACTAACCACTACACCAAGGCGCTGTGGTCAGCACCCGTCGAATTTATCGTTTTTAATCTTTTCATAGATTATGTAATGCCCTTTTTGGTAAAATTCACATTATTATAATTGGACATTACCTCGTTTTGAACCGATTATGAAAACGAGGTAATGTCCAATTATAAAAGTGTAAATTTTATCTGTAACGATAAATTCATTTAATAAGTGTGTAGCGACGTCACGGCAAATATAGAAAACAATAAATAAATAAATTAAAATGTAAAATAAAAATAAATAATAAAAAATATTCAATAGAAAATAGACTTACGTCCATATACCTTGAAGGCGTCGTTTTTGTTGCGTTCGCGCGGTTACGGCCGGCGATAGTGGAGGTAGTTGGTAATTAACATGAAAACTAATGACCATATTCGCGAGTGCATATGTGGTGAATAGTAAATAATTCAGTAATTAAATCAATTTAAAGCTAGATACTTTGTGTGAACAGTGACATAAGTGCCTAGTGTTTGATGTATGTAGAAATTGTTTTGACGGAAATACAAGGATAACTTCCCGTGAGTAACTGTTTTATTGGCATATATACACAACCAAAATAAAAGACTATTTTATGTGGGCTATAATCTAGCAGCAGCACCCCACAACTACTTACTACAAGCAGCCAAGACAATATTATCACCGTTGCACAGGAAGATTTAATAGATCCAGATGTGAACGTCATTTGTGAGCAGTCAAGAAACTCCATGTGCAGTCCAAATAATAATACAGGACGAAAAAACGAAGATAAAAAGGAAAATGGAAAAAATGTTGCAAAGAAACTGAGGAATAGTGGAGAAGCTTACCAGTCATTAAAAACAAACAAAATAATTCCGTAACGTAAACTAAGTTCACCTTGTGGAGAAAAATGTAAATTTAAATGTAGTTTAAATATCAGCGAAGAGCAGCACCAGCAGATATTTAAACAATACTGGAAATTAGGAGACATAGAAAAGCAATGGTTATTTGTAACAAACAGTGTTGGTTTCATCACTGTTTGCCATATCATACATACATCAGCCTATTATAGTCTACTGCTGGACGTAGGCCTCCCCCAAACTATGCCACAGGGCACGATCTCCCGCTTTCATCATTTAGTCACTACCAGTTGCCCTTTTTAAGTCGTCAGTTTATCTGGCCTGAGGGCGCCTTACATTACATTTACTAAGCCGTGGCCACCATTCGAGAACCCGTTTACTCCACCGACCATCGGTTCTGTGACAGATGTGACCAGCCCACTGCAACTTCAGTTTGCTACACTTCTGAATTATGTCATTAACTTTGGTCTTCTGTCTAATAGCTCTCTTAGTGATAGGCACTCGGTGGGCCAGGTTTACCATCATCGGATAAATAAAGTAGATCTTATGGGTTTATTAAACAAAAACCTTGTTCCAAGATACTATAGACCATTTTATGAGCCCTTGTAACGTTTAAGAATATTTTTTCATAGATTGTATTACTTAATTATTTCAATGACTGATTAATATAGTGCAAACACAAAAAATACTAACATTTATTATGGTAATGTTAATGAAAAGTTTTAACTATAGTTTTATCTCTTAAATCTCAAATATAATTTGCTATGTTACAAAGTGCCATTTATTTTTGATAATTGTTGTTTATTTTTTGATCTCATTGTATTTTGTATCCACCTAGCAGTTAAATATTGTGATATTTAGTTTAATAAAAGTCTGATTAGCTTACTTACTTAATTAAGAAGAGTACTTAGTTAATTTATTATGTTAGTATATTTGTAGGACCATTTTACTTATATTTAGTAATATTATTTGACTTCGTGCTATCACAAAGAATTTGGTTTTCAATTAATGTTTAAACTTTGCGTGATGCAGATAACCTTATTTAAATAAAAATAAATTGTCTAAAACTACTATATTTTTATTGCAACAACGAGATTTCATAATTTAACTTTTAATTTAAATAATTTTTATATCATCGACACGGTGACTAATTCATTTGTTACACTTATCTTTTTTCATGTTTTCCGGAAAAACGTGACATATTGTCCGTCTTTTTTTAATTGGCCATTTTTTTGTCTAAATTTAATGTATTATCCAAACATTCTTATGATTTAAGACAGCTTAAGTGTTAACGTTTATACGTAATCTACAATAAAGGTAAAAAAATTACACAATTAAGTAATATAATTTTTTGTAACTTAAAAAGTGCTCTCCTGTAAAATTGTGTTTTTTAAGATAACACATTATTGAAGCAAAGAAGCGTTATGATATTCGATATTAAGGATACGATAGTACGTATCCGCAAGGCTACGTAACTTTAGAAGTTACGTAAGTTTAGAAGCGGCTTCGTCAGCATCTGTAGCAGTCATTACAGGTTCGAAATCTGTTCGAGACAGATCACATATTACCATGAGATAATTTTTTCTTGATTGTGTGATGTGTTGCTGTACTTTGGTAACAAGACAAAGAAGTGTATGTGTGTGATCGGAGATTAAGTAGTCAAGAATGATTGTGTTAGAGTTTTTATTACTTTTTCACATAATATAATCGAGACAAGTATTCCTTCTAATTGGATATGTATGTGCTGCTAACATCCCATGCTTAAAGTAAACAAATTATTTACTTATATTAAGGTTGTTAGTCAACGATATTATACACAGAAATGTATACCTACATAAAATACCAGAATAAATTGAATAAACACCCAGACCCAGAAATACGAACGTATATGTTCATTACACAAACGCCAGCCCCTGTCGGGAATAGAACCTGAGCCTCGCCATTCGTCGACGTGGTAACTTAAAAAGGTAACTATGCTACAACTCGGCCAGCGAGACGATTATTTCATAGTGTTGATAATGTTGACTATGATTTAGTGATCATTTTATTTCACCACCTCCCAGCATCGGGACGGATGAAGAGGTAGGGGCTGATGAAAAAATGGTTACTGCCACACTACTACAAGTCTACCCTACTAATAAGACAAGATATACCCGGGACTATTGAGGTACTTATTTCCTCATTCCTCATACCAGTGATGACAAACCGCTAGCATCAACGTAACTTCAAAACCTCCAGCTCGAAGGAGAGATGACCAATTAAAAAACAAAGAATCCAATCTAATATCTAATCTAGTAACTCATAAGATTGTTTTGTAATTTTTTTCTCTAGCTTCTTTTTAGTTATCTTTTAGTGGTTTTACAATAACTGAAATAACATAATGCAACTAGTTTAATCCGCGTAAAATAGGACGAAATTAAAAAAGAGAACTGAGCAGCTTATAACTACAGATTTGATTAAACAAACCAGCTGTTGTTAGTTAGATGGAAAGATAACAGCATTTTTAGTTTTACTAGGATGTCTAATTATGATACAATCGAACCACTTGGTTCAGTGGAGATATTGTTCTGAAAGTGTAAAAAAGCTAATGTTGGTATTCCGCGTTTATTATAGAGTTACGATAAAAGTATGTGTGGAGTAGACAATCTTGACCAGTTTCCATCATTATACAGGATTGCTATACATAAAAAAAAATAGTTTCTGTTTACCTGTATGGTGGTCGCGGTGTTAGTAAATACGCCCGGCAGTTGCATGTTGTTAAGCATGAGGATCACATGTACTAGGTATTATTTACGTCAAATAAAACTAACTGGAATACTTCCTTAGACATAAAAGGTATAAGGATTGGCGCAAGATGGTTCAGGACTTATCTATGATGTAAGTTCAGGCGTTTTTTATTAATTAATAGGCAAGCATTTGACCACCATCTCACCTGATGTTAAGTGACGATGCGGCTGAAGATGGATCATGCCTGCCTAGAAACAATCTATTCACTCGGCTCTTAAAGACGCGTAGGTTATATTTTTCCGGAAATACACTCGCAGGTAGCGAATTCACTTTTTCGCCGTTCGCATGAAAAAGACAAGCTAAATCACTTTGTGCGGATAGGTGAAACGTCGACAACAAAAGATGGAACGATCACATGCGCCTTGTATCCCGGCGTTGGAACTGGGCTGGTTGAACGAGATCGTGTAATTCTTTCGCACACTCGCCGAAATGTATTATGTAGAAGACTGACAAACGTGCTACCCTGCGCCGGTGTTCAAGGCTCTGCAGTTTAACATTGATCAAAACAGAGTCTCCAATAAGCCTCTTAGCTCGTTTTTCCAAATAACCACAAAGAAGCTATTACGATTGTACATTGTATCATGCGAGAGTCGGCTGGCACTGTAAGACATGTTTGAAAACAATGAGTATAGAAAAATAATGTTCCGAAAAATATTAGCTTTAATTATATGTTCTACTTTTAGTTCTAATCGCGTGAGTACAAGGTACCCACCATTTTTAAAATACCAATTCTGTGTTTATAAGATTATGAAAATTAATAGTTGTTTACTTTTAAAAATAGTGTAATTTCATTTTAACGATAATATCGTTAATAATAATGCTAAGGTGCGCTGATATAAATTACTATAAAATAAGGTACATTTTAATGTCAGAGATAAAAGACTTCCTTTATAATAAAAGCATAGATAATAGTTTATCTATGATCAATGGATGTCTATGATTAGATGTCAAATTTAGAAAGTTGACTACTCTTATTTTGTCATATGAAATTATTGTTCAGCTACGCCATTTTGATCCTTTTTTTAACTTACTACGTTGTCAGCTAATTGGATCTGATTGATCAAAATTTGTACATCCTACTATGTTTTTAACTATCAAAATCAAATTGCAATGGGTTCATAACCCGTAGCTGACGTATTTTATATTTATTAAATGAAATAGAATAGAAATTGTACAGATTTATAGTCTTTAAGTGAATTATCAGTGTTTATTTTTATCATAAATTATTCAAAACAGTTCATGATTAAGAAATAATGTCCTTCGAGTACTTGCCCGTGGCTGAAGACGAAAATGAAGAACCCATAGAACTTCCAATCGAAGAAGATGGCACGTTAATGTTAACGACTGTATCTGCGCAGTTTCCTGGATGTTGTGGATTGAAGTATCGTCACCCCGAGACAAAAACGTTTAGAGGCATCAGACTTAGAGATGGCAGACTTTACCCTCCGCCAGAAGGTTGGACAAATCATCTATATATCTGCAGTTTTCCTAAGGAAAACAAGCGTAAATCGGGTGAAAATGCTGACAATTCTTTGATAAAAAATAAAAGAAATGATAACTTGTGCTCCGACTTAATAGTATTGGGCTTGCCATGGAAAGCAACAGAGCAAACAGTACGAGAGTATTTTGAGAAATTTGGAGAAGTATTGATGGCGCAGCTGAAAAGGGATCCTAAAACTGGTATGTCAAAAGGATTCGCATTCATTCGATTTTCGTCCCACGCCGTTCAAATGAGAGTTTTGGCTCAGAGACATATGATTGACGGTCGTTGGTGTGACGTGCGGATACCCAATTCCAAAGAAGGATCTGTGGCGTCCATGCCATGTAAAGTGTTTGTCGGAAGATGCACTGAGGATTTAACAGCTAATGATCTAAGAGAATATTTTACCCAGTTTGGAGAGGTCACTGATGTCTTTATTCCTAAACCTTTTAGAGCATTTAGCTTTATTACGTTTTTGGACCCTGAGGTGGCGCAAAGTCTGTGTGGGCAGGATCATATTATTAAGGGAGTGTCTGTTAATGTGTCCAATGCATCCCCTAAACAAAATAAAAGTGGATTAAACCAACGAAACTTGCCTAGCCGTAATTATGATGAAGCGCATCCACACAATGCCTCTAATAATAACTCTTGGAGTAGCCGTAGTATGGATATGGTTAATATGCAGGCTTTGGGTCTGTCGGGACAACATGGACAAACTGCTGTTGCTAGTGCTGCCCAGGGTCAAGGTGGAAGCATGCCATTAGGTATGGGTGGATTACAAGTAAATCAAGCTCTGGTGGCAGCAGCACTAAACACAGCTGGATGGGGCCTCATCAACAATCCCATACCATCTGGAGGCTCCGAACAAGGAGCTTTTGCTGGTCCAGCTACTTCGGCACCTCCTGGACCTCCTAACTTTCTATCATGGATGCAACAAGGTAATTCTGCACAGGGACCTTCTAGTCAATGGGGACAACGGCATCAATCTCAAGGCCATTCTGTTTGATCCGGTGTATGATTTGATAAGCTCACAATAATCTCTGTGATTGTAGCAACAATTAGATAATTATTATTTATCTACACTACAAATGGGTTGTTCTGGTGAATAGTGGTTTGCTACTGATGTTATTAATTTATTATGGATTTGCTTGTGTTTTGTTGTTTTCTTGATACTCTATTGTTACAATTGCATAGTTAATGAAAAAATTACAGTAGCTAGTTGTCTGTTTTAAGGTTTATGAATTAATTGTTGGTGTGCTTTATCCTTGATAAATCTTAATAATTTTTAACTTACTAACTAAATTCAGTGTTAAATTATGCAGCAAATAAGCAGCTTCATCTTATGAAACAGTTGCTTAGCTTAATGATTCTTGTTTATTTAAAATGATATATGCTCAGAACAACAAAAACATTTTTGACTTATCATCATATTTTTATCAACCGCACCTTTGATGTATTCATATAAATGTCATTTTCTAATAAGTTTAACACATTTGATATTGATGTAATTGTATTTTCAATAGTGACATAATATTTATGGTGTGTATAACAAGGATAAGCAGACTTCTTTATCTTGCTCTTGTATACAGTACTACACAGTCACAATAACATGAAGTATGACATCACTGTCACTTGCCAGTGCAGTTTTAGTACAACATAAGCACTTGTGGAAGGTGTGTGATGTACTCAGAAGAATTGCATTCCACATATGTGCCATGTTATTGTGACAAAGTAGTGACTTACTAATTATTTCTGCCAGTTCAACAATAAAGAACTATTTATCTTCTGAACAAGATTTACAAATAGAAAAAATATTTATTTACAAAAGTTTATGAGTTATATAAGTGTTATATATTGTTTTTGTTACATAAGAGCAAAGTAAATCTGTTATATAAACATCTCCTTTTATCTAAAACAATTTATTCACGACTCCAAAATGTAAGTTGTACCTAAAAATAGATTAAGTGTACTACTGTGCTTTGTACATTAATAGGTATATGTTTCACAATAGACTGTTGAATGTTCATACTTGTATAAAGAAAGATCTATTGATTGTTATCATTGTTTATGAAATAACGTTGATTATTATAAATTTATTATGTATGTTTCCTCAGTATATGTGGCTTATAAATGAAAAGGTCTATTTTTGACAAAATAATGAATGAAATATTTTTGTGACAAAGCAAAGTAGAATTGTTCTTTGAATGGGTACCTAGAGGTAGCATAAATCCACTGGCATATATGACGAATTAATGTACATAAATTAATAACACTTATAGAAGATGGTACAAATTATAAGACTGTAAAACATTCAATATAATGATTACAATAAAATAACTCAATTTAAATGTGTAAACAGTCACTGAAGTAAACAGAAAATCCATCTAACAATAGGATTTTTTTATTAGTATGGTACTATAATGGATACTATTCTAAATAACCAAAGTGTTACTTAAACTTGCCTTAAACTAATGCAAATGTGTTCTATTTATTCACTGCTTCAATTAAGCTTTTGATTTCTACACTGTTGTGGAATTGCAGCTTTTTTGTCTTAACTCTCCCTATCAATATACAGATAAGTAACTGGCACACATTTCTTTTCACATCATGGACTAGACTTGCATCTCACACTTAGTCCACCTATATAGTGACATATAAAATGACTTTGTAAGCAGTTTGACTATAGATTTTCTAATCAAATGACTATTCAAATAGGTAATGATCACGTCTCTGGACTTCTTATATAACTTTCAATATTGATAAATTCTACATTCTCAATTCAGAAGGGTCATTCCATAATTGCAAGTGATAACTTATCTTATCATAATATATTCAAGATTTTAACTTGTGTATCATTAAAAGTGAAACTTAGTTCAGATAGTCAGTGTACGTAGGTATGTTATATTATCGTTTAATATAACTAGTAAGTCTATTGTGTGTAAAAATCACAAAACGGAATATTTCGAAAAATCTGTCTAGCGTTTTAGAATTGAGTGTAATTTTGTATGTGTAAATGTAATTATTTAAAGGGTATTAAAATCCATATATATGGTAGTCAGTGGATTTGATTAATGACTAAAATACATTTTGGAATAATTGAGTGTGTACTTATTGTAGTGGGATTTATATTTACTGACCTTGTTTGTTAGATATATTATGACAAAAATGCTATGAAGACGTTAAATGAAATAATATTTGAAAGTCCTGTAAGCCTAGTATTAACTAAATGTTTGTGGGTACCTATTCATTCGTTAGTTATATTTGTATTTTGTTATTTTATCATAAGAAAAATCTTTGAATTTTCTTATATAGTTTTTTGCTTGGTTTTGTTTGTAACAGTAACTTATTTACTAGCCATATTTGGTTTGTTTTCATTAGTGCATGTCAATAAATTATATATTTTTATGTGTGATGAATATATTTTAACTATAATATTGTAATTTTAATGGTGTCTTATCAACTTAAACGATGCTTAAAAGCTTGTGTCAATACAAAATTGTCACTCACAGCAACTCAATGTACAAACTACAAAGCTATTGCTTGAGAACTCCTTGATGCAGTAGTGCAATATATTGTGATATTTACACAAAAGGTACTAAATCACACCACTCAACTTGAAAGCTACTTAAGTGTGTATTGTTAGTAAACACATTATGTCAGTACATTAATACCCAAATAATTGCAATAGGATCAAATAAATGAGGTGCTAAATTAGATAATGTATATTCTTTTCCATTTGTAATAAATGGAATCATATTTTTCTGAAATGGTCTAAAAATCACTTAGTAATCTACTGGCAAATTTTAATCATCCATATCATCTAAAGATATGTAACAACAGGATAGAAGGCGGGATGCAAAATACTTGATTATTTTTTCTGCTTTTAGGCCCTTCACAACATTATTAATTATATGCTCTAGTTTCTCAGTCATTAGAATCAAGTGCCTGGGTAATCGAACTTAGCTCGGTATTTTTCTTCAGGTTTTCTGTTATTCTTACAAAAGAAGGAACTCGAAGAAAAAGAAAGATTATTTGCGTCTCGAACCGGTATCCTCCGGTTTTTTAGTCACGTGTCTTACCAACTTATCTATTAAAACTTTGTAGCTGTGAACGAAATTTACTTTTGTATTCTAATGATAATTGTAGCAGTTTTTAATTGCTTAAAAACATGGATAAAATGACTTTTCTACAAAAGAAACCTAGCTAGATCGAGTTATCGTCCCTGGAGGGAGTTTCGACCCTAAGTACTAAATTTCATGAAAATCGTTGGAGCAGATAAATTATTTTAATACTTATTCGAAATTCTTATAATTAAAAACACTTACTTTTTGACGCCATCTGTGCATTGGTATGCAAACTACAGCACATTGCTATGAAGTTTACAGTACATTACTTAAACGGTCATATAGCTATTCTCGATTAGCAAAAAGAGTTTACCCTCTCGCGAGTTATCCCAGACATGCGACCTATCTAGATCGATTTTTTGTCCCTAACAACCCAATATTTAAAATCACATCGAAACCGTTAAAAACGTTTACGAGATCCTTATTACAAACAAATAGGTAAAAAAACAAATAAATATACAAATTTTAATATGACCTACATACCTACAACGTATTTTATGGTACAAAACCATACGGTTCTTCTATTGATAAGCGACAACCGTCATCTACATAGATGCTATATACACGTCGCAGTCCTGTAGACGGGATTTTAGGGTTACCCAACGTTCCAAATATGAAAGAGTCTAACAGTGACATCTATACACAAATAAAATTGGAGTGTCCGTTTGTAGTATTAAAATAGACTCTTTTTACTGAATGCATATGTATATACACTCGGTACATATACAAAAATAACATTTTTTACGATTTTCGTCTGTCTGTCTGCTTGTTCCGGGTAATCTGTGGAATGGCTGGACCAATTTTGACGGGACTTTTACTGGCAGATAACTGATGCTATAGCGGGTAATTTAGGCTACTTTTATTTTCAAAAAATTAAATTCTTAAAAATATTTTGTGAAAAGAGTCACGCGGACGAAGTCGCGGGTTTTAGCTACTTATATTTTATAGTAATTTAATAAAGTGAAAAAAACTGCACAGCATTCTACCAACAGTGGTCTTATTAATAACTAGCGACCCTCCCCGGCTTCGCACGGGTGCAAAACTAATAGTAAATATATTACAGAATGTCTCTCACAAAAATCACCATAGAAACCTCAAAAAATATCAGTGTTTCTCTATTGTTGTATGCGTGTATTATACATATAAACCTTCCTCTTGGATCACTTTATCTATTAAAAAAACCGCATCAAAATGCGTTGTGTAGTTTTAAAGATCTAACGGAACAGAGAAAGCGACTTTGTTTTATAAGTACTATGTAGTGATGTAGTAATGATCTATCTATTTAACATATACCTATATACACGGAAAACATTACACCTCTTGAAAAATTGTCGAAAAATGGCAGTATTTCTTGTTGCTAAGCTGTTAATGTAATATAAACATGGATGTCTCTTAGCATGTGTCCTTAGTGACCTCTAAATTATTATACTAGATATTACATACATACTTCACGCCAAGTCCCTTACGATGTAGGCAGAGAGTATCGAGTGCCTATTATTTGCCTAGCTTCCTCCACATTCATTACTCTCTTCATACATACACGCCGGTTTCGGAGACTTTTGACCCCGCCCGCTCTACTAGGTATTAGAGTTTAGAAATTGTTCGCCTGGCTTGGTATTTAATACTACCTGCCTAGGTATTCCTGCCGCAGTAGTATTAGTGGTCGCTGTATGATTAGATAATGGCAAGGCAAGGTTCCCAACCGCCCGGTTTTCGGCCCGACTGTTCGGTTTTAGAAGGATCTTTGGAGTAAGGTGATACCAATAGTGTGTAGGTATAGACACCATATATGTTCCAGCCGCGTCATTTTCTTGTGGCCGTCCCGGGTGTTAGCTGAATTATAGTAACAGCTGTACTCCAGACCGAAGCCATAATTGCCAGGCTCTATGGTGTAATGGTAGCCACTCGAGCGAATATATAAATAGTAGGAAATCTATAAATAGCTATTACTATATTCTTTACTAGCTGTTGCCCGCAGCTTCGCACGCATTTTTATTTCTAATCCTACTAGTTTAACGGGATAAAAA
>DVZN01000833.1:0-11552 GCA_018237365.1 Caria ino melicerta
GCATGACATTGCCCGGGATTGGAATGTGCCCGAAGTGGCGATAGGCTTGCCACCTATCACATCATGGGCCTTAGTACTTTGGCTAATCGTGGGTGTTCTAGTATATCTACTGGACTTACGAGACGTGGAGATACTAGCACATATGTGCCTACCCCTTACGGGATAATAGGCTTGAAGGTACTTTTTTATTTATGTATTTGTCTGCATCATAAAAACAGCTTTCAAATTATAAAAGGCCACCCCAATGTACCACTGCACTAGTAGCATATAGTATTTTATTTATTTGTATAGATAAAAGGCTATTTATTTCCATAAAAGTTAACGCTATAACCTGGAGCGGTTTTTGAACGACAAGCCCGCCTCAAAACTGAACAAGTAGAAAGTGCACCGCCCGCGCCACGCGGTCTTACTTCGAGTTATAGTTACATAATAACTTTGTTTTATATTTGACGACACACAACGCTGCCTCATACAAACTTTTATACTGTTGCTTCTGGTTCAAAGAAGTTATATAAGTTTAGCGGATTTAGAGTTATATATAATTTAAATTAATATTTTCTTTCTGCCCTTTTCCATGCCATATGTTGACTGCCATCGAGCAGATCTAGCAAACAGTCGATATTTGATATGGCATAGCCATACCATATTATGCCATATCATATCAAATGGCATAGACCATAGAGGTCTTATGAAGAATATGCAAAAGTTAAGACGGATTAATAACATAAAATAAAGTAGCTAGAGCAAATTATAGTCTTTTGCCGAAAAATAATAACTAATAGAAAATCCAACTATTAACTAAAAAAATGACTACCCTAGCATTAAAAAGATTTCTAAGAAAAATCGCCTGTGAAATTGACTGCCCTTCATCGCTGCAAAATATTTTTTGTAGTTTACCTGCTGAAGAAAGGAAAATACATTTCTTAATTAAATGCATCCCATAACATCGGTTACTTTGGAAAGAAGCAAACGAGCAAGTGAGTCACCTGATGGTAAGTAATCACTGCCGCATTGGTAGCAATGTAAATCAACCCATAATTGCGTTGCCGTCCTTTTAGTAATGAGTACGCTCTCTTCTTCAAGGTCTCTAAATCATACTTTACAACGTATAGTTGTTACCTGCGATTCTCTATTTTGTATTTATGGGAGCCCTTATTAGTTTTCTAAAGTAAAATTAGTCTACCTGGTTCCATTTTTTTAACTTTTTTTAACTTTTTTTTTTCTACCTACCTACCTGTCTGGCAAGGAAGCAATTTCAGGGGTTAGCTCGTACATCGCAAAGACTAGCTGACAGACAAAGAAATTGTAATTGGAACGCAGTTACATTTTTTTAGTAAAACTAAGAGGTAATTAGAATAATTGGACTAAAAAAATATAATTCAAACACAATCACATTTTTTTTGTGTGTCAGTTTACGGGAATTCTTGTAATAATTTATCTGCGTTTTGCTTTTGTTTTGATAATGAGTAACAAAATTAATAAGCTTTACGATAGCTTTTCCTTTTCTACTCATTTCCTAAGAGATCTGGTTCCATTTTTTTAAGTTTTTTCACCATAGACCTCTAGCATTTAATGACTGATTTTGTTTTTTTTTTGTTTGAGAAGGTATACTTTCCATTTGATTCCATAGAAATTTGAAGAATCTACGTGACCTTAATTTTTTTTTGCAGTTTCACTGTTTAAATTAATTAATGTCATACATAATATTATAATAAGTTACCGTGACGTCAGGTAGTGCAAAGCAGGTGAGTAAAAAACCTCGATATTTCTCATACTTATGTCGGTGCACTCGAAAATATTTCCCAGATCGGTATTCCTAAATCCAAAAGTTTGTGGGACACTGGTCTTTAAGAACCGTACGATTAAGGAATAATATCGCTCACAGGTGATATCGACCGTGAGACCTTGCCCACCTGACGCACCCCCTCTGCCTCTTTGCTGCCCTCCGCCCTCTCTGGCTCGTTAATGATGATGTGCTCAGCCAGCAGACTATTTCACTTCTGAATACATCTTTCTCACTTTTGATTTCATATCCTTTTCTCTCAAAGGTTATATTATCGTATCTTCCCTTTTCATAGAGATTCGCCTGGACGCATCCACCTAGTCAATTCGGCAAACGCGTATCTACTTTGTGTCGGAAATGTAATGGAACAAATGCGGCTGGAATTAGCGTCGAAACGAATGTCGGGACATGGGGTCGTTCTCGCGTCGGATATTTTCCACGCGATGATTTTGATACACACCTACGGGCCTGGAATATCCTATCTCATAATAATTACAACTTAAAATGTTTTACTTCAAAAATAATTATTTTAGCTTTTATGAGCGACGCGTTGCTTTGCTTGGATGAGTGCATAGCAGGTAGTTGTCTCTTTTTATAATTACATTCATGCCTTAAATATTATTGAAAAATTGAGTGTATTGCTGGTAATAAATATTATCGTTAAAATGAACTCTTTCTATTAAACATTGAAGCAGTCAATTGAATCATTTTAAAGGTTTTTATTATATTTCATGCTTATTTAATTTTTACTGTCAAAGAAGCGGTAGTTTAAATGACATTTCTCTGGCCTCTACGATGCCGTAGCAAGTATACTGACGGACTAACAAACACACATTTACATGAAATTTATGGCCTAACCCTCTTTTTATTTAGTAGTTAAAAAGTTAAGATAACATTTAAGCTTAATCTGAAGATTCAGTTCCGATTAATAATTTATAAGGAAAATTGGCCTCGCAAAAAGCGCTAGTCATTCTTCCTAAATTATATAACCAACTTCTACACGAGATGACGCATCCATTCCTTTGATATCTTTGTCACTCACATAATAAATCCTCACGTAAATATTCTTTCATATATTTACGTACGTAACTGACATTAAAAAAATATATCTCGTATTTTTAAGTTAAACTAGGCATATCCCCATCACGAGTAAACAACTAAGTACCTACCTTACATTATCAATACTCTATAAATCATATTATATTTATTAAAGCTGGCGAACACATTTTGGTATATAAATAAATATGAAAAAGGTGTGGACAAATTAAATGGATTGTTCAATTTAGTTGCGTATGATATGTATCTTAGCCTATAACAATAGGTACGTCAACACCTAGATGCAGAAGAAAAAGCTTGGCTACTATATATTCATCATGGCAATGGATTGCTAATCCCTATTGGAGATTGAATCTGGATCTCGTTGAATATCGTCGTTAAGAATTAAGCTAACCACTCTATTAATGACGTGGTCAATATCAAATCTGATAATATTTACGAAGATAGGAAAAATGTACTGATCTGTTACTATCACAAGTATAAAGTTCTACCCTTAATTTATTGAGAACTCAAAGGTATTTGGAAAACAATGAAAGCTGACTAAATGTATTTTTGTTTAATAATTAAAAAATATTTATTTATAATTACATCAAAGTAAGCACGAAAGACGCATTAACAGATTTGATAAAAATACAGATGTCTTGACTAAAAGTACGGCTTACACATGTTCGGTCAATACAGACAATAAACCTATTGACCATTCACCAATTCGGCTTCGTGAAGCTTTCATAGGCTACGAGGCAAGCGGGATTATTGGGTCATTAATCACACCCCACCGCCGCGGCTGCCCGCCACCTTCCTCTCATACTGCCAGCTTCTTGCTTTGTCGATAATTGCAAAAACATCGATAGCACAGCTCTAATTTTTACTAATATAATACAGCTTAGAAAGAGATTATTTGTTTGAACGCGCTAGTGTGATGTGTATGTCTATTTTTGCATGTGGATTCTCGATTATGGTTTTACTTAAACACGCTAGGACTTTCAGGTGTTAAGTAACAATGGGTGAAACTGCTGAGAAAAGGTTTATATTTTGGGTAAAATATGACGACACATGGTCATTACAAATGACGAAATTTGTTAGGCAATTTAAATTGAAATCCATGATGGCGATATTCTTGAGGCAAAAATAATCTGAATATTGGCAAAGCGGAATTACAGTGATGAAGTATTTTAATTCGACTGGAAAACATTTTCCACGTGGACTCAACCACGGGTAATTGCTAGTACTGTAGGTTATAATTAAGCAAACTTACGTCAGTAATGACAACAGTAAGTTTATGATATAAACCAAAAAGAAAAATATATCGATAGAATTGCAACACCACCCTAGTAAGTATATCGACCGCAGAACTCCATTTAGTTACACAGACAGCTAGAGTAGAATGTAGTCGTAATACATGTTAGGTAACTACCTATTCTCCGACCTTTCAACAATCCGGAGTTACTAGCTCGGTTTTACGATTTTTACAACTTACACGCAACTTCTTGGTGTAGATTCATTTTATAGAGCCTAGATATTCGTATATATTTTGGGCTTTTATCATTTTCATAGAACTATTGAAGAAAATTAAGCACGAAAATGTCAATATAATGTCGTATCTGATATGATTATATGATATAACTAGCGACCCGCCTCGGTTTCGCAAAACTGACATTAAATATACTACAAAATGTTTCTCACAGACATCACATTGGAAACCACTAAAATTGTCAGTGTTTCTTTATTGTATTATATATTTAAACCTTCCTTTTGAATCACTCTATGTATAAAAAAAAACCCTGCATCAAAATTCGCTTCGTAGTTTTAAAGCATGCATAAGGACAGACAGACGCAAAGCGACTTCATTTTGTACTAGCTATGTAGTGATTATATGATACTGATGAAACACATAACATTGACTGGGATTGGATTTGTGCCCAGTATAGTGACAGACTTGCCATCATGGATCATCATGGTACCTAATATCGTCGGCTAATCGTGGATTCATACAGAATCTCGCTCTGCCTCTGATTTCGAGGATATATGGACGTGACGATATATTTTTCCTTCCTATATTAGCAACGTATATTTCTTATAAACATAGTTAAAGAACAACAAATAAACAAAAAGAAAAAAAATAAAATAGAATTAGGTACTTACCTAAATAATTATTACGTAGTAACCTGCAAAGAAAACAATTTCAAGGTAACGCAAGCACATATTATAAAACAAGACAGAGGGGTGGCGATGGTATACACTGACGATGTTTTTAAAATTCGACTGGAAAGCTATCATCCACTAGGCCTCAGGCTAAGCCGCGGATAATTGCTGGTTCATGAATTGTCTATAGGGTAAAATGGCAAAAATCTGAGCACCTCCTTAGCACCTCCTCCTTGTCAAGTATACTGCCCTTAACACCGTGAATTTCAACTAAGTAGGTAGAGTTACGCATTCGTCCGGATTGGTCAGCGCATACCATCAAATAGGAGGAACTATCGCTTATTTTTTTACAAAATGTACCCTATTTAACGCAAATAAACGAATTGAATTGAATTTAATATATTCTGGTCTGCAGGGTAAGGTAAGGTCGGAAAACTTACTTTTGGGCGAGGTTTAGCAACCTAGCCTCAGGTCGGCAACACACGATTACCCTTAGGTGACCATAGGCGGCTTGAAGAGATAAGGCGGTGGTACAAATCTCAACCACCTAGTATTTTAAATTTATTTACTGGTTCTTTTATATACACTGACTAGCTGAATGCCGTTATTTCGTCCGCGAGGGTATTCCAAAACATATAAAAGTAGCCTAGCATCAGCTAATACTAGTACAAGTAGCATCAGCTATCTGCCAGTGAATGTCCCGTCAAAATCGATCGAGCCAGGATAGATATACCGACAGATAAAAATTGTAAAAAAGTGATTTTGGTATATGTACCATTTATACATAAATTATGCATTACAGACAGGTATTCCATTTAATTTAATTTATTGGTATCGATTAAGAAACTATTATTTTGACATTACAATTATATTATATTTTAATTGTATTTATTTGTAAAGATTAGATGGAAGATTTTGTCCTCATACCGCATAACATAAGACCTTAGTGCAGTGATATCTTTAAATGGAATGTAAGAACTAGTAAGCTTATGCGTAAGGTAAGAGGAAGTATTAAAGCATCTGCATTAGACTCGCCTCAAGTCTAATGCAGATGCTAGTCGTGCGGTGGTATATCTAGGTGGTTTTTTATTATCACAGGTCTGCCGGATTTTACTTTAACTTTTATCACGCAAACAAATCTTCCTTCCCCTTTTTTCAGCCTATGGAAGTTCACTATTGGACGTATGGCATTAGACCGGCCGCAATGGAAAGTCATGGAGGAGGCTCCATGACTTTCCATCGCGGCCGGGCTGATGCCGCTTGCATCTATCGGCGACCCGCCACTATTGTGACCTTGGCTATTGGTTGGTATAAGGTAGTGCGTGGAGCCCCTTACATCCCATCGCAAACAAATATGTAAACAAAAAATACCAGTGATTTTATTATATTTTATTGAAATCAGGTGTTACTCTGCGAAAATATTATAACTCCAGTTCAGTCAAGTTTATCGCGATCGTTATTACCTAGGAGATTTCTAGGGGTGCTATTTTTGACCATTCAGCGATGATTTCGAAATCACTGATAAATAAACTACTCGTCAAACACTGACATTAAAAACAAGTATTTTTGAAATTGCATGTCTACCAACAACGTATAGATGTGATACGAAGTTCGTTTTTAATGTCAGTGCTTGACGAGTAGGTTCTTTATTCATCGGTGATTTCGAAATCATCGCTAAATGTTCAAAAATAGCACCCCAGGCTCAACGAGTTCTCAGGTTCGCGGAACTAGCAAAATAAAGGTTTTTGTAAGTATTGTATACGACACTTACAACTAAATCATAATTTTTGTATATCTGGTTGCTTGAAATACTAAACCGACTTAGACGGAACCTTCACTGGTAAATGAATTTGCAAGAACTAGCTTAGACTAATTTTATTCAAAAAATTAGTCTATTTAATTTTTTTTTATGGCCAGTAATTTAATTTATGGCCATATTTAGTCGGTGTCCGACTTTGACGCAGGAGGTCCCGGATTTGATTTCCGGGTCCCGATGCCCGGATGCCCGATATGGCGACGGACTTGCCACCTGTCACATCATTGGACATAATATCGTCGGCTAATCTTGGGTGTATAACTATGTATCTCTGCCTACCTCCTCGGGGATATGCACGATTTATTTATTTTTATTTAAACAGGAATTAGGATTCCTTGGGAAAATAAAAATGTCCTTGGTAGGTACCGAACGCCCCACGTGGACGAACAAGTCATATTGTAGGATAAAAAAAATGTTAGTATAAAAAGCCTGTTTCGCCCGCGGCCTAAGTTAACAAACAGCAACATGGTACACGGGCGGTAACTTGAAAAATACAGTTTGTTTTTAATTCGTTAACGCTGGAACTTTGAACTGATAGATGTGGCAACTTTTTTATATAAAAAAGTTGTTTTAAAAAAATTGCAGTAAAACGGCAAAAATGAACTTCAAGATCTCGTTGAGTTTCAAAAGAATCAACAAACGTGTGCGTGCGTGCGTGCGTGCGTGCGTGCGTGCGTGCGTGCGTGCGTGCGTGGGTGCGTGCGTGTCTGTGTGCGTAAAAACGCGACAGAGGAAAGCGATTTTGTTTTATATTGGATATAATAAATATAATAGCTAGTGATGTTCTATGTTATATTTATATTAAAAAAAATTAAAGTACCTAGATATTTTACCTAACATTTTTACTACTATCTATTACCTAAGCGAATTTAAGCTTAACTAAAAAGTTTTTATGATAAGGTAGTGACATTTCATCTACTAAATGTATTGTTATGCAACACAATCGATTACGGTCATTATGCAAAAGAAGTAGTCAGACCACGATCAAGTATTGCTTACACTTCTTTGTAATATAATTAAAATCTCGCTTAGCCTCGATGGATTGGAACACCCTTGAATTGACGGCCCTTCTATTACACCAAAGGAAAGTAAGCTTAGGGGTTACGACTCAAAATACATTTTTCTCTGATATTTATGGCATAAAGGGATCGAAAAGAAGCCGAGAAAAAAGCACGTGTTCTATTTGGGATTACACGCGCCCCATAAACAAAGGTTAACATCACTTGCCTGTATTTATGGCTCCATTTTTGACAACATTGTAATAGTTTCTGCATTAAGCGAGGATTATTTTGCCACTTTACCTAAATTCTTCCTTTGTTGCTATTTTATTCACTTTTATAGAAGAGAATACAAAATATTTAGCACTGGAAGTAAGTACCTAATTGTCACTGCTTATTAACAGCTTAAGAGCTATGCAACCTTCTAAAATTAATGTTTTCTTAAAGAAAGGCATTATTTGTTAATCTGTTTTCCTAAACAAACCCCTCTTTTAAAAAAGACAGCCGCCGGCAAGTAGTTCTACAATAGTGTAATAAGTACAAAAATGTCGACTGATATGTCATGCCGCATAATAGTGGACCATAACATATCGAGATGGTTCGTGTGTTCGTATGTTGACATCTCAAATATCCGATATCAGAAAAAACTGTAATGGATTAAATCAAACAACCCCTCGAAGCACTGCCCATGAACTTCTGAACAATGGAACAACCTAACATTGCTTTGCAAAGTCAAAATAAAATACTTTCGTCAATGTAGTCACTGGACACAGTTATAATTCTTATTGAAGTCAGTCATTATTCTATTTGACTTTTTGGACGACATAATAAAATATAATTAACATAACTTAGTCCTGTTGTGGGCCCTAAAGAGTAATCTGCGAGACCTAATCTCGGCTTAGGGAACAATCAAGGACAAAAATGTTAGCAGGATCTGTGCCATTGTTACGGCTCACCACCGCTACGGCAGCAGCGCGGTGGACTGAAACGCGTATAAATATAACTATAATTATCACAAATAAATATATCGCCATAGGTACAGATCAGCCGTCAGAATATAAAAAAGAAATATATTAAGTAAAACATAATAAAATAAAAAATCACAAAAAAATGAAAAAATAAATACAAGCCATAAAAAAGGAAGAACCTCGGTTGAACCTCGGTGGCCTAGTGGTTAGAGCTTCGGACTTTCATTCGATTAGTCCAGGTCCGAAGCACGCCATGTACTAAAAAGTTTTTCTAACTTACGTACATTTTCTGAGTGCTCTTATGGTGAAGTGCTCGTACATCGTGGGTAAACCCGGATTCGTATATAAAAATTCTATATATCTAGGCTTGGGCCTGGTTTCCCTTCTAAGTTGCAGAGGTCAGATGGCAGTGGCTCTGTGCAAAGCCTAACTCTCTTGTCAAAACTCCCCTGGATTAAGTAGCCGACCCCGACATCACCTCATAGAAACAGGATAAGGCTAGGACGAAGAAGAAGAGAAAGGAAAAACCACACCATTTTTCCGTCAGAATAGAAAGAAAATCCCATACAACTACGTCAGTGGGAGGGAGAGGGAGGTTTCAAACAAAAAAAAATATAGATATCTATATATAAAAAGACTCTAAGAAAGTGGAATATGACTAGTTTGAATGTTTACATTTAAATATAGACATAGCGTTTCACAATGCTCAACACTAGACACAAACGTACACCCTTTACCCCTTTATACCATTTAAGCTGTGAAGTGTTCGCACTATTCACATTTTCACTTTAAGCTGGGCATCGCATAGCGCGGGAACTAGCGTATGCACCGGCCACCCATGCGCCATGTGCGGACACAATAGCCACATTCTCATGGACTCAGCCTCGGTAAGCTGATTGCGTGACGTCATTACACTGAGGGCGGTGCACATTGGTGATGCAAACGAAACTATTTAACTTTTTATGCACGCTCGCTGATCATGAAGCTTTTATGTTAAGCTCCGTAGGTATAGACTACAGAACAAAGTGATGCCAAAAAGCTTAATCCTATTTGATTTTTTTTGTAGACGCGTTTAACAATATTTTTCTACTAATATTACATTTTGTAGAGAGTGGAGAAGATTAAATCTATTTTAAAACATCCACACCAAAACAACGTTTTTTTTTAAATATTGGTAGGCAAATAACTGGACAGTTTCCCTGGTGGTAAAAAATTGACGCCGCCCATAGATAACCAAAGGCAATAATATTGCGTTACCAACTAGAGAACGGAATGCTAGGCTTCGTGCAAAAGTAAGTTTACCTGCTACCTTAACCTCCAAACCGAAACATGTCAACGGTAAGCACTGATATTATGGCGGCATAAAAAGGTAAGGCAGTGGGGAATATGTAACCATAATATTTAGTAAATGGTAAGTCTGTGAAATGGCTCGCGCAAATTGGTAACCATTGTCGTAACTCGTAACTATGATGCCGCCATGTCAGTTTTTGCCGCCGGGGTTCCGGATATATCAATCTGGTTGATTTCCTTGAAAAATATATACGCATGAGGTGTAATTTCACATTTATTGATCAACATATATGTTAAATATAAAAAAACAAGTCAAAATTAGTGCTATTATTTGATAGACAAGAACTTAAAAAACGTAAGGTTCTCTTCAACAAACATTATTGAATTAATAGCTCATAGCTTTATTTAGACACACAGTGATAGGACAAAAATAAATATAATAATAATAGAGTTTGGCAGAGCTGGTACATTAGGTACCGTAATGTTATCGTAATGTTCTCAGGAAACGTTATATTTTTTCAAAAACACAAAAAATATATACAACATGTTGTCCGACCCTGGAGTCGAAGCCAGGACCTCGCGTGTCAAAATCGGACACCAACTACCTTCGACCTCAGAGGCGATAGGATAAATAAATATTAATGTACTTACTATGACATAAAATTTTAAAATCATCTTAGATTATATAGAAACACTGATGCTATATGCCTTTCCATTTTAATTTTACATTTTTCATAAGATTTTTACATACATACATATCTTCGCGCCAAATCCCTTGCAAGATTGGCAGAGAATATCGAGTGCCAAGACTGCCAAGTATCACGATTCCTTCATACTTGCTTAGCTTCCTCATATTCATTACTCTTCTCACACAATAGAGTTTGTATATAATATTTTTAGCACTTGTAAACACTGTCTATAGTTGTTATTTGAACCTATAGGTATGTATATTTTACACAGAGTAGGTTACAGGCGACGTGATCCTGTCTTACGGGGATCGGGCATCGACAACGAATAAACGATTCACGGCTCTATAATCCGACGAGTTTAACAACAGCGAAATAGTTTAGTCACCAATAGATTAACGCTACAATAATTCTATAACTATAACATTAGCCTGGCTTTTAGTGTGTTTGTACAAAAATATGATATAAGTTTGAGTCTATCATATTTCAATCAATTTACAAAAATATTAATTAATAATTTATCTAAAGTTTTTTCATAAGTAACTCTAGACAGAGTAGAGATAGGCACTAAAACCGCATAAAAAATAGTGTAGTCGTTTTAGATCTTATCGTGAACAGGCTCATAGATACGGCTTTGTTTTGTAGGATACAGCAAATACAGTCTAAAGTGGCTGCGAATAGTAAATAGGTTATACCAGTTGTTACAGTGACTAAGTGACAAACTACTTCATATTTTTATACATTTGTTTTCATCAAGTGGAAGGTTTATCTTATATCTTTAAACGAGCAATTCTTGTATATATATATATATAT
>DVZN01000834.1:0-11552 GCA_018237365.1 Caria ino melicerta
CTTGGCTGCTATACCGGGATCGGGGCTATTTAATAATAAAGAAAAACGGATTCTTCAATACTTCTTATATTATCTCAGTTAGTAGTCCTCACAGGACAAACGCTCGTCTTCATGTCTCTAGAGACACGTTCTACATTTTCAAACAACGTTATTACTTTTTTTAATCAAATGGCCAGTAACACACGTGTAGGTTGCGCGCAGTGCAACCTTGACAGTATTTACAAAGTGATTATACGACAATAGACCAATAAATAAATTAAATTAGACCAATCATACGAATTTATCTTATCATTAATAAAAGAGATAAATTTATTTTTAACAATTTTTTTTGAGCGCGTGTATATTGTCCATTCCTGAACAATAAATTAAAAAAAAATATTTTTCAAAAATTATGTTTTAAGAATTTTCAAAATCCACCTGTGTGGATCAACTTGAAGTTTATTGGAAATCTAAGTTCAAATAAAATATCTTATCGAATGCTACCAATTTCTTTTCTATCGGTCAAGCCATTCAAAATTATTGAGATGTTTATATACATGCATACATACAGACACAGTCACACACACACACAGAGAAGCACGCACATACGCATACGCTAAAGCACACGCACACGCAAACACACATGCACACGGACATACATTCGGATGCCATTCTAAAAATGCCATAATTTCGGGGAACCTCAAAACGAGGAATTCTGAAGAAAACTCCATTTTTGAAAATTGGGGTGTAAACAATATCTTCCTTCTTTTGATTATTATCAATTTTTTTAGTGGACAGCTAAAAACAAATACAGGTCCTATCAAGGATCGAACCCAAATTTCGTTAGGTGTGTATACACACTAACTACCCGACCGAGACCACCCTCCAGCAGTGCAAGTTCATAATTAATATACAAGGTGCCACTTTCTCACCCAACACTATGCCAATGTTTATAGCTGACCCTAAAATTATATTTTATTTAAGGATGGGTAAAAACAGCGACAACGGAATGCCATGGACGCGCGATCTTATCTTGGGGGTCACAGGTGTGTAGCCTACACCGCAGTTTATAGCCACTCATAATGGCAATACTCTCTAACAGGAGTTTGTAGAAATTCCTTGCCCATATTTTAAAATTAAAAATTATAAAACTGCCAATAAATTATTTACTAAAAATTCATTCATTCTAAGAATTCAGACGCATTTTTTATCCACTGAGGTGTATGGTGGCGAACCAAGTCTTAAGACTTCCCACAAAGTCTAAGTCAAATATGCATTTAAGTCACCTTTGCCTACAAAAACAAAAAAAATCCCAAAGGTTCCTAATTCGGTTGTACAGTTAGTTGCGACAGTGCCTACCTAGCTGAAATATTTTACCAGGGCAATAACTAATTGAATTAAATTTCATATTTTCATAGTGTTTTTGATACATAGAAGTTTTCATTTATGGATTAATTTTTTTTCTTTATCTGAAAAAAAATGTATTTTCTAAAAAAAAATAATATCGTCACGCCCATATATCCTCGAAAGGGTTGGCAGAGATACCAGTATGCACCCACGACTAGCCGACGATATTAGGTCCCATGATTTGTGCCCGATTGTATTTTCTATTTGGTCTAATAGATATTTTATGAATTTGCGTACCTAGACGTTTGTTTTTTCTCTTGTACGTTGATAATTCATATCCAATGTATACACAAATAAAAAAAATTAAAAAAAATCGTCACGCCCATATGTCCTCGAAAGGGTATATATTACACAAGACCGGTTGAATGCCAAAAAATTGCTGACTGACAGCCAAAATAAATTGTTTACATTTAAACGCCTAGATGTTGAGCTTTAATTGATATTCAACGGCTTCCCATCAGTTTAATCGAGACTGTAAATTTTTAGTAATTTTTTTAATATTTACAAGGACATTTTTAAACGATTACAGGACACGTAAGCTGCTAAAATCCCCTATTTAGGGTTCCGCAGCCAAATGCAAGAAATCTAACCTTAAATAATTTTATATGTTTTTTATAATAATGCAAGGCAAACATGCAGACGGATTCCCTGATGGCAAGGAATTCACGCCGTCTATAGACACCAAAGGTTGTAATGCCAACCTGAGGCTGCGATGCCCTCGTGCAAAATTGAGTTACAGACCACCTTACCCTTCAAACCGGAACAGGTCAATAATGTTGTTGTGGCAGGTATAGGTAAGGCAGTAGTACCAATCCGGGCGAGCCGCTGCGAAACTCTGCCACCTAGTGAGAGGTCACAGTGCTAATGACAGTAAGCCACATTCACATTGTACTCGTATCTCTGTTTTGTCAATTTCGCATCTGCCATATTTTTTACATGACCGAACTCTTTAAATAATTCAGTGCTTATCCCAATGTTACTTTATGGTAGTGAGATTTGGGTATGTCAGAAAAAGCATAAAAGTAGAATAAATGCGTTCAAAATTCAAGCGTTCCAAAAAAAAATTGTGGAGGTACGCTCGTGAACTGCATTCGCAATGGCTCAGAAAAAGAGTATTTTTTTCATTGCCGAATTTAATGTAGGTAAATAGATACATTTCGAGTTTATTTTGGTGGCATTTGATTCAGTTATAGTGTATATGTGAATTAATTAATAATTTGTGATGAAATTAACTAGTGTTAATTTCATCACAAATAATGCCGCTAAATCCCACTCGCTGAGCTTAGGTAGGTAATGTAGCCACAACTTTACCAAAGGCCTTGACTTAACTATTCTGAATCATGTAAGTCCGATTTAACAAAATCTGGCGAAAATCTGATAAATGGCGGTGGCTTACGCCCATGCCAAAAATAAAAAAGAAGAAGCTTTTAAGCTTTTTAGATTATAATAATATTTTAAAAACAATATTCATTCTACTTGTGAACTGTGAAGTTACACTTTGGTATGCCTGTTGCTCGTAGGCAGATGATCTGAAGAAAAAGATTGTAATCGTACGCTGCTAACCTGAGGCTGAGCCCTTTATGTTAATTAACCATAGACCATAGACCACTATACAACCAACATAGACAACCAGACTACTATCCAAACCAAGATGCCTAAATGGCAAGCACCGACGTTATGGTGACAGGCTAACCGGGCAAGTCGATGCAGAACTTTAAGGTGGGAGTTAGAATGAGAGTACATTATACGGTGTTATCTATATCAATACATAAAACTGGGGTGTATGTTTGTTATATTAAAATAAATACTTTTTTATAAATCCATATGTATGCATACATGGTACATACCTAAAACAAAATGACTTTTTTACAATTTTTGTCTGTCTGTCAGTTTGTTCCGGCTATTTTCTGGAGCGGCTTTACCGATTTCAATGGGACTTTCATTGGCAGATAGCTGATGTAATAAGGAATAACTTAGGTGACTTTTGTTTCCGCAAAAGTTCCGTGCAAAAAAATAAATCTATAAAGAGTTTTCAAAGACCCACGCGGACAAAGTCGCGTGGTTCAGCTAGTCAACACTGAATTAGTACAACAAATGAACGTATTTTAATCTTAATCTGGTCGAGGTAGGTACCTACCTAAGTTGCTACATATTTATAACAAACTACTCTCATCTAGAAAGGCCAATAACGACACCGGAAGAAAATGTCGGATTAGACAGTTATGAACGTATGAATTAATTTCTAAAAATCTTAATGGCACCATTAGCATTTTTTATTAACATTTACATATTTAATAAGGTAAACTTTGAAATAATTATAGAATCATCACGCTCAAGCCACATATACAAGTTTTTTAAAAGAATCATTAATCGTTCCAATTGTAGGCAGGTATGCTAGACCATTTTGAACCATCCCAAAAGTCTGCTTCAATGATAACTATAAGCATAGTCTAAGTCAAATTGTTAAAAATAAACAAAAACACAAACAAATTGTACCAAACAAACTGTAACAAACAAACAAACAACAAACAAACAAATAGTTCAAAATTCAGGCGTTCCAAAAAAAATTTGTGGAGGTACGCTCGTGGACCGCATTCGCAATGGCTCAGAGTCTTTTTTTATTGCCGAATTTAATGTAGGTAAGTAGATACATTTCGAGTTTATTTTGGTGGCATTTTGTTCAGTTATAGTGTATATGTGAATTAATTAATTATTTGTGATGAAATTAACTAGTGTAGGTACTTACCTAACGTGTATTTTCTTAATGCCGCTAAATCCCACTCGCTGAGCTTAGGTAAGGTAGCCACAACTTTACCAAAGGCCTTGACTTGACTATTCTGAACCATAATGAAATGAAATAAACAAAAATACAAACAAATTGTAGCAAACGTCGACTGTAGGAAAATAATTTATTCGAACGAGACCTAGACAGTGTTTCGAGCTATATCGACGTACGAGTCAGCTACAACATCATTGATATCTTCAAACTGCAAAAGCTGCTGGAGTTACTAGGTGCTTACTAGGTAGTAGAGCTTCGCAGCAGCTCGCCCCAGTAGAATGGTACCCCTGCCTTACCTATTCCTACAGCAATAACGTCCGTGCTTGTCATTGGTGTGTTCCAGTTTGAAGGGTAATGTAGCCGGTACTTTTGCAGGATGCCTAACATCCCGGCCTCATGTTGGCAACCCACCATTACCATCTTTCGTGTCTATAGGCGGCGTGAATTTCTTACCATCAGGTAATCCGTACGCTTGTTAGCCTTCCAATGTTAAAAAAACTGCAAGAGATATAACATTCAGATCACTTATTAAAAAAGAGGAAAACGGTTGATCTTACAGGCCATCCCTTTCCGCTGATTTCAATCGACAAGTGATTGTATATGACGTTTAACTAGATCAAAAAAATATTTTAAAACTGTTTTGAGCTTAAATGTTTTCGCAAAAGCTTAAACCTCTTACGTTGCAGCCGCACCGAAGGGAAATACCGTTTATGAACTCGATTATAACCTTCTACCAAAGAAAATATAATAAATACTTCTACCTTTAGTGCGTGTCCAGTCAAGTCGACACGTTCAAAAACACAATTATAATCGCGTTTTATTGCATTCACTTTACCATTTGGAGGTATTATACGTTTTTTTTACTATACAGCATCCGAACGAGTAGCTTTATTAAAAAAAATGTTTTAGAAATTTACATACATATGCACGTGAAAGCGATAATTGCCAAACTTTGGAAAATATTCAATTTTCTAAACGGGAAATTGAATATTGGAGGAAGCTAGGCAAGTATGTAGAAGTCGTGACACTTGGCACTCGATACTCTCTGCCTACCCCGTAAGGGATTTGGCGTGAAGATATGTATGTATGTGTAATTTTTGCAATAAGTTTTTCAGTTCTACGGCATTTCTGTTATAAGATCACTTATTTATTGTAAAAGTAACATGAACTAGTCCCATCAAAATTTATTGAAGTTCCAATGAAGGGTTTTAAAAAATATAAATTCGTTACGTTTTTGTAACGAGCTGGTCAATTAAAAGTGATTTATACCTTCACAATATTTAATATTGCAGATTGCTATCGACCTTCTGTGTACATCCGGTAAAGATAAACTGGCCAATTAAAGTGGCGAGATGTTACAAGTGGACCAAAAGCTTTCATTATCTAATTATCTAATAATTAGAGTATATTGAATGATGGTTCCCATTATGGGGTGGGTGGCGAGTCCGTTACCATTTCGGGCACAGGTCCTATCCCAGGCAACGTCGTGTTTCTCTTCCCTAACACCGGAAGATATCCGCTGACTTTCAACCCTTCCAAAACCAGACAGAATCACAAGAATCCGAGATAACTTCCCAATCTCGGCAATTGAAAACATAAAATACATACATCGAGAAAGTGGATAAAGTGGACAAAATAAACAGATATACAATGCGAATGTATATATATACAGATATACAATGGCTGTAGGTACCCGGGGAGACCTAGGTTGACATTTCATGACCAAATCACCCGTGTATTATCCGAGAGAGGTGTCAAGAGTCTTCGAAACCGGCGTGTATGTATGAAGAGAGTAATTAATGTGGAGGAAGCTAGGCAAGTATGCATAAGTCGTGATGCTTGGCACTCGATACTCTCCGCCTACTCCGTAAGGGACTTGGCGTGAAGATATGTATGTATGTAAATAAACATAACATTTCAAATAACTTTAATACCAGTAATCAGCAAGTCAGTGGACGAACAGTTGAAAACAGTTATACCAACGCTCACATTATAACAGTACCACAAAATGGTTATTACTGAAATAATTACCGCAGTTATAATGGCTAGATAAATTATACGCGAAATGAAAAAAACGATAACAAAAATTACCATAACAGAAGCAATCAGCAAACTAAATTTTTGGAATAGATTGAGTTTAAAAAACTATCCATTTTGATTTTATGAATGTGATAATGATTTGGTTATTTAATCTTCTTTTTTGGTAAAACTTGCAATGGATAGATATTGCTTTGATATGGAGACAGTCTAAGGTTTAAAGAGTGACATGCTACTTTTAACTTTTTCGCACTGGACAAGAATATGTACAGCGCCTCTATTGATTACGAAATGAACTAAATTCTCATACACATAAAGCTAGTAATTTACGGGAGACGCTAGCGAATTTCTCGATTACACATGGTAGACACACTGAGGTGCTAATAGTGCGTTGCCACTCTGAGGGATGTTAAGCCTGCGTGTGAAATTATACTGGCTAGGAGGGACCTAATATTAAAACCGGAGCACACGTTGAAGAGCAACAATTTAAACAATTCTTGTTGAAAGGCGTTGTTGTAATTTACGTCCTGGTGCCCATAACGGAACATATTTCTTATCATCAGGAAATCCATCTGCATGTTTGCCATTCAATTTAATAAAAAATGGTCAGCCATTTGTTAATAGGTATTTCAAAGAGCATCAGAAATACGTGACCGGTATTCAGCTGATTACACAAACGTGAACATCTCCGTACAACTGGCAGCTAATGAGCCCCGCAAAAAGATCGTGCTTCCTTACCGAGATACTCCTGTTAGCGGATTTGCTCAAGATACATATTAACGGCTTCAGATGAATGCTCGCGTTCATTACCGACACACGAGAAACCATATTAATATTGACGTTTAAAACTAGTTAAGATCCCTTTTTTGAGTTTACTCTTTAAGAAACAATAAACCAACAGAAACCATGTACAAACTAATTAGTTATATTTTTTTTTTTAAATGACAATAGTTGCCAGCCAGAGTGGCTTCGTAACGTCACCGGATGTTTTTGGGCGAGCAGAGTGCTCAACCCGAGATTACATTATTTACTCTTCGTGGGACTCCTACAACGCCCACATTATCGGTTGTCTCCTGTGAGACCGGACCTCGGTTTAGTGTTGCGTTCTGACTAATATTATTGTTGGTGGGCGGGATATTTGTGGCTCGCCCCCCGGCGTTAGGCGCCGGGCGAAAGAGGGGTCTTCGTTGCCGAGACCGGCGGCGACGGTGTAGTGTGTTTTGTGAGCGGTTGTTACCTAAAAGATCGGCGTTAGCTACCGTTATCGGATCGTCGGGATCCGTTAGAACGTGTCGGGGCCTCCTAAATCTTGGTGTCTCGCCAGCGGTCGGGGTGTAGTCCGCCGCGGTTTTCACCAAGGTGTTAGGGTGGACAGTTGCTTTTTCAAAGTAGCGTTCGGATAGCTCTTTGAAATGCTGTTTCATGGAATGATAAGGATATGATTGTAGACGCTATTTATAAATATGACTTATTCCTTTCCACAATTTATTATATTTTATTAAATTAATTTCACAAATTAGGCATCATCAGAGCGATTATAACTGAAGTTAAATCATATTTTACAATCTGATAGTGCCTATATTATGTTATAGTATGTCTAATAATATATAATGTTATACTATTACATTCTGTTTTTTTTTACTTCACTTGTAAGTTGTAACATAGTTTTGTAGCCACTAGACAGCAACACATTATTACTTACATATATGGTTTGTATAATATACCAGACACCAGAAGAGCCACATACTTACTCGCTGTCTTCTACTATGAAAAAGTTGCTACATCTAGTTTTTTCGAAATGACCATAGTTGCCAGCCAGAGTTCTCAACTCGAGACTGCATTATTTAAGATAATATTTAATAAGATTATGTCTCAGCGCCGCGCCAGTTGCTTATCGCTTGTAAGAACACTTAAATCTTTATTAACTTAAAAGTAAGAATAGGCAGTGTTGTTAAAAGCACATAAACAAAAATGCACGTTTCACAAATAAAAACTGGGGAATTTTGGCGGGATCGCGACTAGACATGTGCGTGGTTTATTCATAAATTATTCATTATTTTGTGTAATGCAGAGTAAATTGTCCAAAATTGGTGGCATTTTGTGTTAATTTGTTCAGTGGACGTGCAGAAAAGAAGAATTAGTAAAAAAATCAGTGCATCGTATGTTTTCTCGCTGCTACCAAAACTCCCACAAAAAGCTTAGGCAAGCTTGCCACCTCCTTGCCTGACGCAGACTGACTGTGACGACTAACAATGACATGACGACACAAAAATTATGTTAATATGAAGATTTAAAGAATACTAATGAAAAAGACTATGATAAGTAGAAAATAATGAAACGGCAGACTAGGCTGTATGGACTAAGATCTTTTGCCTTTCCCTAAAAGGGATAATTTAAGAAAAAAATCGACAGTTGACACTTGACAGTTGACAGTAAACAAAAACATGAAATTAAATGAGAAATTTGTATTCTGCATTTTATAATTTGTTTATTTTTATGATAATAAGTGGAACTTGGAAAACGGTTTTTAAAAATGCTGCCTAGATCTAGATTAATTTTAAAAGATAGCTATTTCAAAACCAGTAAACGATTTGTGCAACAAGTAAAAAAACCGATTGAAACACAAGGTGTAAAAGTAGCTCACGATGTAATAAATTATTTATCAAATTCCCAGGAATATAAAGATATTATTGACAGAATACCACGATCCCTTCTTAGAAAGTATAAAACTCCAGAAACGATGTATTTAATTAATAAAAGTACAGCTAAGGAAATAGCCAATATTTTAAGGACAAACATGAATAAATATTCACCTATAGTTGAGGTAAATCCCGGCTTTGGATTTTTAACTCAAGAATTGATAGAGTCTCAGTATAATCACATTTATTTATATGAATCTTCAAACCAGTTCACACAACACCTCAGCGTAAGTAATTTTTTTCTGTTTCGATATCGCAAGTGTAACTTTTAACACTAATATAAAAACTTCTTAATTATTGGTTTAAGCACATTGCCTTGAGCAGAGGTAAAAAAATAAAAATAAACTTTGTTGTTTGTAATTATCTGTGCAGCGTTTCTACATAATCTATGGTAATAATGTATCTGAGTTATCCAAATTGTTGTATAAAGGCTATGTTTTATCAAAATCGGTGCAGTTATCATCATCAAGTCCTCCACAAAGTATTCAGTGACGGTGACTCCTAATAATTGTTCAATAGGCATGAAAAAGTCCCTGTGATGGCCTCTGATGTTGAACTCTTGTACTTTTAGGCTATACAACAGATTAACCCAGACAGAGTAACATTAAAAATAGCAGATTTCTTTGGCATGTGGAAGTTAGCATTTCAAGATAAAATTGACCAAGGCAACAGAGTCAAGGAGTTGTTAGGTTCCCTGGCTACAGATCAAGAAGGTATTCACTATCTAAATTTTATTTTTCAAATAATCTGGGCTGCTATTTTTGAACATTCAGCAATGATTTCAAAATTATTGTTTTTAATGTTTGTGATTGATGAGTATTTTATTCATTGGTAACATCAAAATCATCGCTGAATATTCAAAATAGCGCCCCAAGACTGGGTGTACCTAATTTTTGTGGCATACTTGTAGTGTTACTAAAATTAATGTCATCAAGCCTATTCTACCAAAAAAAAAAGAAAATTGTGAAACTGACAGATATAAAGTGGTAGCCGACAAAAAAATACAATAAGTGGAAAATATCCAAATTTTCATATATTATAACCAACTATTTTGTTTCAAAATTCATTGTGTATTTAAAACCTTGACCCTTAATCTACTGAATTACTGTAATGAAGTATTGATGAATTCAAGTAGCATTCAAATTCAATCAAAATTCCCGATTTAAAAGGTTGTATATTTTGTTTTTTTCCCCAGATAGAATATTGAATATCATTGGTGCTATGCCTAGTTTATCATTTATGAAGCATTTAATTAACACAATTGTTTTCCACAAGTCAACAAACAAACTTGGGAGGCCCGACTTGTATATAGCTATTCCTGGACATCACTACGAAGTAGGTAAGGCAAAGATATAAATACATTATAAACTAGGCAATTCTTTAAATATTAGATAATGAAAATTTTAATGGTGTTTATTTATTTACTAGTGACCCACCCCGGTTTCGCACGGGTGCAAAACTGATAGTAAATATATTACAGAATGTCTCTCATAGACATTACATTAGAAACCTCTATAATTATCAGTGTTTCTCTATATTATAATATCTACATGCATAATGTATTATACATATAAACCTTCCCCTTGAATTAAAAAAAACAGCATCAAAGTCCATTGTGTAGTTTTAAAGATCTAAGCATACATAGGGACAGAGAAAGTGACTGTTTAATACTATGTAGAGATTATAGGGCTATCATCAGCTATAAGTCATTTCGAAAAAAAAAACAATGATAGAACATATTCCACAACCCATTTTAAAATATAGTTATCCGACAGGGTAAGAATTTTTTAAATTAGTTCCGCGCTAGCAAAGTTCATTTATTAAAAACCAACAAAACTCTTAATTAGTTATAGTAGAATAGATAAGTTACTAATGTGTAAAATAGTATGCCAGTGGCTCAAGTGTGAGTTTTCACACGGATGACTACTAAGAATAAGTTTGCATTAAGATCGTCATGTCAAAATTACACACCTGAGATACCTAGCATACTTTTAAATTTAAATGACATGGAATGCCTAGTCTACTTATAATGTATGAATGTCTTTGGTGGACAACTATCTTTTTATTCAACCTTAAGTATATTTGACATTGTTAACAAGATTATTAAACAACCCATATATAGATAGGATAAATACAATTGAATTGTTTTTATAAAATTTAAACAGTTCAAGCTAGAACAAACAATACCTATTCAACAAAAAAATCATTAAATAGTCACAACTTTTCTTTCAAGTTATCTGTATGGAAACAGTATTGTTTCAGTATAAAATTATTATTTTCTTATTACAGACGGCAAACAAGGAAGTAGGTCACCTGATGGTAAGTGATCACTACTGCCCACAAACAACTGCAACACTAGGGGCATCCCAATTGCGTTGCCGACCTTTTAAAAACCTACCCCAATGGGGAAAGAAAGAAGTGGACCTCCGGGACTCTCACAAACCAGACTAATCACAGCAGCAAGCTGCTACTTCATGCTGGTCTTCTGTGAGATAGTGGTACGTTCCCCGGGCATGCCGGCTTCTTAGGGCTACATACAATAATATTTACATAGCATGGCACTACCACTCATAATCAAATATTATTTTCAACAAAAACCAAAGCTAACCATTATTATATTCTATACTCTCTTTCGCCGGCACTTGGTGGAA
>DVZN01000835.1:0-11550 GCA_018237365.1 Caria ino melicerta
AATCGTGGGTTTATACTAGTATGTAGTATATACCTCTGCCTACCCTTTCGAGGACATATGGGCGTGACGATATATATTTATTTTTTATCATTTTACATAAAATGTTTATTCTCCTATGAAATGTTATCGTGGATTATTTACAGTACCTGGATGACCGTGTTTTAATTGTTTTTTGCAGGTACTTAATTATTTTTGAGTGGTGTCGGAGTCCGACTTTGACGCGAGAGGTCCTGGGTTTGATTTCCGGGTCGGGCAACTTGTTCTATTCATGAGTTTTTTTTAATTTAAAAAAACATAACGTTGCCTGGGATTGGATTTGTGTCCGATTGGCGACGCACTTGCCATTCGTCACATCATCGACCAAATACCGTCGGTTAGTCGTGGTTACATACTAGTATGTATCTCTGACTACACTTTCAAGGATATATGCGTGACGATATTCAAAATTCTGATTGTTTAAAAAAAACTATATTTTTGACGCCATTTGTTCATTAGTATGTATACTACAGCAACATGTTTGCTATGAAGTTTGCACGTAAACGGACAGATAGCTATTTTCGATTGACATAAAGAGTGTAAAAACGAGTTTTCTTAGACATGAGACCTATATGATCGATTTTTTTGCTCCCGAAAACCCTTATATTGAAAATCTCATCGAAATCTTTGGAGCCGTTTTCGAAAACCTCATTACAAACAAATATATAAACAAATAAATATACAAATACACAATTATTGCTCGTTTAATAGTATAGGATTTCTTTTAGTTCGAAGCTCAGTATTTATAGCTGTTGCTTGCTGTTTCCTGTGACTTTTTCTGTGTGAGTCTATAAAAAGATATCTTTTTATAGACTCACGCAGAAAAAGGATTTTATTTTTATGCGGAACCCTAATTCATTTTTTTAATTAAAAGTAGACTTAATTCGTCCCTAAAACTACAACTATCAACGAGTGAAAGTACCTTGGTTCCAGCCGTTTTGAATACTACCAGAACTAAAAGACGGACAGGCTGATAGACAAAAATAAAAAATGCCTTTTTTATTTCGTATCGCTAATTAGTTATATTTAGTTGAATTAAAATTTATTTTTTTGTTTACCCTATAAGTAGTAAGTAGGTAGGTAGTAGGTAATTCTGCTGGCGCAAACTAGACTAAACTAAACTAAAATTAGATTTAGCGTTGTTAAATCACGTTTGTTAACCAGATTTAAGGTGAAAAACTAATATAATCCTAACCCACTCTGCCTAAAATATACTATGATTTAGCAATTTTAATTTTTTATTGAACAGCAAACGTTATTTTAAGATATTAAATTTAATTTGAATTTAGTTTAGTCTTTAGTTTTTGCTAGCAGAATTATTGCCACTGCTTAGTTTTACATGTTTTTTTTTAATTTTATCTCGTAAATGTACACCAAAGACCTTCAAATTATCTTTTATTCGTTTGTTTTTGTTAAAATATACAAATAAAATAATTGCATTTTGAAGTAAATTCGAGAGTTTCTGAAAAATAAGTTTGAATTTTTTATTAAGATGAAAATAGACCCGCACTATTAAATTTTGAAAGAGCCATGAAGTAAAGAGGTTGAAAATGTCATAAGAAAGCAATTTTTCGTTCATAAAAAATATGGTGGATTTTATTTCTTATGCGGAATCCTAATTCATTTTCTTAAATAAAAGTAGACTTAATTACTCCCTAGAACTACAACTTTCAATTAGTGAAAGTTCTTTCAAAATTGGTCCAGCCGTTTTGATTACTACCTGGCACTAAAAGACGGGCAGGCTGATAGAAAACTATAAAATGCTTTTTGTTTCGTATCGTTAATTATTCACATTAAGTCAAATTATCCACATTTAGTTGGATTAAAATTTATTTTTTGTTTACTTCATAAATAGGTACTGTTTATTTTTACATGTTTTGTAATTTTATCTCATATGTGTGCGTCAATCACTTTGAAATTATATTTTATTCGTTTGTTATTGATAAAATATACCTGCAAATAAAATAATTACATTTTAAAAGCAAATCCGAGAGTGGAGAATTAAAGTTTCTGAAAAATAAGTTTGCATTTTGTTGAGATAAAAATGGACCCGCATTATTAAATTTTGAAAGAGCTATGAAGTAAAGAGGTTGAAAATGTCATAAAAGAAAGCAATTTTTCGTTTAAGTACCGACGTCGTAAATCCTTTGGAAGTCGCTGAAAATTAAAAGCAGTCTAGAAATATACTTCTTATCCTTCGAAAATAATTTACCGACTGTATGAGCCTGTCTACTGTTACAGCTTTATTATTTGTCCGCGGCCAGTAAGTATAATAAATACTTCCAGAGACATTTATATAAGAGACATGCCATCGTATAAGACCCATCTATAAATCCGTCACACGTTAAGGGGGAGAGAGGGGCTAATGAGATGTGACAAGGGTCAGTCTTAAACTTTGTGATGTCAGATACAAAATATTTAAATTCTTGAAAAAAAAATTCGTATTCGTGTATAAATTGAATAGTTTGCTTCGTTGATCAGTTAATTTTATTACAAAAAAAAAATGAAAAAAGGGATGATTAAAAATATGTGACATGATACCATGCATCCTGTGACAAGGTTATCTGTTTCATTTATCTCTGTGTTAGTTTAGCTGTAAAATATCTCATATTAAATATAAGTTCACCACAAGTTCACGAGTATCACTTTTCATATTTTACTTGTAGTAAAATTTTCGTTTGTGTTTTTTTTGTTTAAGTATGTCGTAAATCCTTTGGAATTCGCTGAAAATTAAAAGCAGGCTAGAAATATACTTCTTATCATTCGAAAAGAAATTACTGACTGTATGAGCCTGTCCACTGTTACAGCTTTATTATTTGTTGGCGGACAGTAAGTATAATACTACTTTCAGAGACATTTATATAAGAGACATGACATCGTATAAGAGGCTAAGAGGCTATTCATAAATGAAGTCACATATTAAGAGGGATGGAGGGGACTAACGAAATGTAACAGGGGAAGGGAGGGGGGATTAAAATTTGTGTTTTATTTATTCCAAGAAACCAACAGCGTTTACAAATAATAATAACCAATTTTATAGATTGATGTTAAGGCTATTAATAGGTTATTTACAATTTATATAATTAGGCCCGAAATTAATATACTATAAAGTTATAATGTACAATTGCATATCAAAAATTATATATCTGAAAAAAATATAATTTGTCACATACAAAATATTTAAATTCTTGAAAAAATGTTTATGTTCGTGTATAAATAGAATATTTTGCTTTGTTGATCAGTTAATTTTACTAAAAAAATATTTAAAAAGTGATTAAATTTAACTAATTGTAATTAAAAATATGTGACAGGAGGGTGTGGCGTCCTGTGACAAAGTTATTTTATCTGTATCTTTTATCTCTGTTAGTTTAGCTGCAAGATATCTCATAATTCCACCTATTGTACCACTTGTCATATTTTATTTATAGTGAAATATGAAAAATGGTACTAGGTGCTAGAGTTTCGCAGCGGCTCTCCCGGGTGAAATGGTACCACCGCTACATCTAATCCTGCGGCTATAACGTCAGTGCCTGCCGTTGATGTGTTTCGGTTTGAAGGGTAAGGTAGCAGGTGAACTTACTTATACTTACTTTTGAATGAAACCTAACATTCCGGCTTCAGATTAGCAACGCACCATTTACCACCTTTGGTGTCTATAGGCGGCGTGAATTTCTCACCATCAGGAAATCCGTCTGCTTGTTTGCCTTATTATAAAAAAACACTGTCAAGTGTATATTCGACAGTAATGAAGTTTTTGCTATGCAGAAAATATACTGTTTTTGTGTAAATTTATCTTGTAATGTCAAAAACTCCTTACTTTTACAAGTGACTTAACATTCAGAGGTCGTGTTTGCAACACCGTTACCACCTTTGGTGTCGATAAGTTGTATGTATTTCGTACTATCAGGGAATACGTCTGTTTGTTTGTCTTTCCATAGTATGTTAAAGGTTCGCAATGCTTTACTTAAGATTTTTTTCTGTAAGATCAAGCGCACTGATTACGCCATGGAGGTGGCCAGCGGCTCGCCGGCCGGAGTTAGCTGTCGAGCGATCTTCATTGCTTAGACCAGCAATTAGGTTGTTATGTATGTATTCAGATAAAGAGTGTCTTTGACCCATATATATTTATTATATCAATTGCATTAAATATTGACTAGCGAGTAGCGATCGATCAAGTTAGGTTTAATTTTTAGAAAATTTAATTTTGTCCGTATTTTCATGCAATAAAAATTTGCTACAATTATCATTAGAAATAGAAAGTAAATTTCGTTGACATCCACAAAGTTGTAATAGCCTAGTTGGTAAGATGAGCGGCTATATAGGTAACTGGAGTACCAGCAATTCGAGACCTAAAAGTTCTTTTTTTTCTTTTTTACCGAGCTAACCTCGGTCGGCTAGGAATTATTTATTATATAAACTGCATTAAATATTAACTTGCGAGTAGGTATGTTTAACTATAACGGATTATTGTTATCAATGTAATGCTTATGTAATTAAAATTAAATTATATTTTACAAACATTATATTCTGAAATGGAAATTCATGTCTACGCCACAGTGTATTGACGTTCATGACTATTGCATAAAGAACGCCTGTTAGTTATAATGAGCAACATTTTCTTAGCTTAATTGCCATGATACTATTTTAAGAAACCTTGGATTTGTAATGAGAACAAAAAGCCTTGTACATTTATTCTAATTATATTAATAATATTATAACATAATAATATCTAATAAATTAATTGCTGTACAAAATATTTATTTTTTCATCATCATCATCATCCGCATATTATTTTCCACCCCTGGATATTAAATATCCCCCTCTCTTGGACAAATCACACATATTGATCTAACCCCAAAGTAAGCAAATTATTTGCTTGTGTTAAAGATGTTATTCAACGAATATAAATACCAGACAGAATACATCGAAATATAAATACCACAATAAATTTAATAAACACCCAGACCCGTAGATGTGAACGTTTATGTTCATCACACAAATGCTCACCTCCGTCAAAAATCGATCCCAAGCCTCACTATTTGTGACGTGGTAAGGCAAATACGCTACAACTCGGCCTGCGAGACGGTCATTAGTTGGATAATAACAGTTACTTACTGTCTATTAAAACATATTATTTCCCGTGTTTTCGTCCACATAGGTCACTCATTAACGACTGAAACCACATACATTTTATTGTTTGCGTTAAATCATAATCCCGAGCATAGTGTCTTGTCACGCAAACTATGGAATAAGCTAAGAATAATTTTAATTTACACTGTCCATTGGCACTTATAAAACTTCATTGTTATTGTTTTATTTTAAACACTTGTACTATAAAACATACGTTTATTTAATATTTTGCCTACTGGTTTCGCTTTTTATAGCATCATCAGCGAAATTGTGTGGGCAGTATAAAGAATTAAATAATAAGAATAATTTATTTTTATGAAGTCGTTCACCGTAAAAAATAATGCTAGTTTTGCATATCATCGTCATCACCATTCCTAGACCAGTTGCTTGACACTGGCTTTCTCAAAACGTTGCCATCCCAGTGTCTTTGGCCATTGGATATAATCGATTG
The DNA here is from genome assembly GCA_018237365.1 of Caria ino melicerta. Lineage (NCBI taxonomy): Eukaryota > Metazoa > Arthropoda > Insecta > Lepidoptera > Riodinidae > Caria > Caria ino. The sequence goes on from DVZN01000835.1 coordinate 5,618, forward strand.
CTGGACTATTTTGTGAGTAAATATGGTGAAACTACATTCTGTTGTCCAGTTAGTAGTAACTATACAAGAAATTTGAAGGAGTCAATTCAATTCAAAATAATTTATTTACACTTACAAAAGTCAGTTCTTTGAGTCAAATTTCTCTTAAAGCAAACAAAGACAAAATTAGTTGACGAATGATGACCACCGACTTGCCAGGTGATGTCCAAGGGTAAGTGTGACATCGCAACATATAACCATAGCTAACCAGCCCCTTTTGGCGCCTTGGTTAGATTGACTCCAGTGCGCCAGCAAAATGATGAAGTTAGATGCATTGCGGGGTAGATACAGGTATTTTTTTTACAATCCATAATTAATTAAAATACTTAACAAACAATGAAGAGCAAAACTGATATCCAATCGTGTGTAATAAATTCCTTAATATCTATACACATAATAGAAGTGTAGAAGAGTGAATTATATACATTAAAAATTAAAAAGTAGTAGAAGAGTAAATGTGCAGAAAAAAATCTACAGAGTACATTTTAAAAATGTTTAGGTAGTGTGGTGTGAGATGGGTTGGAAAGCAACGGATAGGTGTGAGGCAGTCGAAATGAGGTAGGTTGGAACGGAGTTGGGTGGAGTTTGTATATGGGACTTATTGGGTTTGTATATGTTTTGAATCTTACTTTGTATTCTTATAAATAAAAACGCATGTGAAGCTGCGGGCAATAGCTAGTGTAAAATAAATTCTGTTAATAGTGTAAGCTTCCTAAAGAGCACTGATTTTAATGATGTGATGACCTATATACCCTTTATAACGTTCGCTTGCGGTACCGAATGCATTAGCATAGACCGCTAATAGGCTCATGTAGCCCCTGCCCACCTACAACCATTCGACTCCATTGATTTTAAAACATGGCGCTAACATTTCAAAATGAGACTCAAAAATATATAGATACTAAAAATATTTCTATATGTAATAGTAATATAAATAAATACCTTATTTATTGATAAATTTTTATATTGCAATTTATATGCCATTTGTATATATATCTTCGATCATATTCTAAATGCTTGAAGATAGTTATGCACACTCACACAGACATATGAGCCCGCATACGAGACGCATGTATGCACGGACGCCCCAACGCAAGCACACACTCAATCATTTTCGCCCATAAGTTACAAGTAGGTATATATGCAATATCATCTTTTTTATAGTATTGTAAGGTAAACAAGTAGACGGATTTCCTGGTGGTAAGAAATTCGCGCCGCCTATATACACTGTGAGCCAAAGTTTGTGAGCCTTCTTCACAATAAGACCAATTTTATTTCTAACTCCGTATAACAGTATGCGTTTCCTATGGAATGATTCGTTTATGTGAGGTGAGTCTAAAACCCAGAAGAAGCAATTTCTCGATACGTCTAATTTAATCGCGTGTCAGGCATAAAGACTTAAAAAAACATATGTCGATAGCGAAAAATCGTTACCTAGACCTACTAAGTTTTAGTTTAAAAGGTAGTACGAATGTATAGCTTTTTCTTACTTACCTTTATACGACAAGCTAGCGACAAAATTTAAACAAGTTTTTAAAATGTCACGTCTAAAATAACTCAGATTAGAAATTACCCACTTTATTACATTAATCTAATGTGTAATGCAACATATTTGGTATATTTAAAATTATTTATTATTTTATTTAAGTTTTTTTTTAAATTGGAAGACAAACAAACAGACTTCCTGATGGTAAGAAGAGGCCTATACAGGCCTATAGACCCGAGGCCGGTTAGGTCTCGTGCAAAAGCAAGTTTATCTTCCTTACAAACCGAAACACGTCAACGGCAAGCGCTGTCATTATAGCGGCTGGAATAAGTAAGGCGGTGGAGCCATTTCACAAGGGCCAGCCGCTGTGAAGCTCTACCACCTAGTCACATGTCAAGCTGTTAGTGAAAGTAAGCCTATGCTCGCGTTTTACGAGCTGCCTAGCAGGAAGATAGTATTATATTTATTTTATCCTCATATTTAGATATGCATGTTTAAATCATGTAATTATAATATTTACCTATTTATATTTATATTTGTACGTATATTCAACGCAAATTTCAAAGAGTGGCACTTCTACGATATCCGTGTACAAGTGCCACTCTGAAAATTCTGTTGATCCAACAGTTGACTGATGGATATTGCCCAAACGCATTAAGTTCGCCTTTTGCACAAACTTATTTGTTTCATGTACAATAAAAGAAAAATAAATAAATAAAACTTGTCCCCTTGCTGCTTTTAAATTGTTTTTTCCTAAAATTTAAAAACGCTAAGTAATTTCATCTTAGATAACGATCTAAGAAATATAAATGAGGGTTCCTTTACAGACTGTGAGACTCTTCGGTCTGCGTGTCTTTATTACAAAATTTTGCTACATATTTCAACAAGTTAAATGTAGCCCTTACTAATTTGAAATTCAAATTGAATGAGGATTTCCCGAAAATTATGCTGTCGTGGATATTTAATAGTCTTTTGAAGTTTTTAAAGCTAAATGTAGTAACTAATATTTAAATGTATAAATCATAATACTGTTACGGAATAGTATAGATTAGCTGTTGCCTGCGACTTCGTACGTACATTCGTTGAAAGGATACGAAAAGTACCATTTAATCTGACCTACCATAATACTCGTTTCTTAAACTATTGTAGACCTGCTTAAAGTGGCTTTTGTTGAATTTTCTTTTTTTATAATTGGTGATGGAAATCAAAGCTTTCCTGCAGTAAAAGATATCTAAATGTTAACTCGGACTATAAAATATTTAGTAAAAATCCGAACAGTAGTTTTTGCTTGAAACGCTAACCGACAAACTGCCAAAAATTATAACAACCCTGTTTTAGGGTTCTGTATCCTATATACTATACGTAGTAATCATTGTTTTTTTAAATATCTGTTCTTATGTATAACAATAGTTACTTTTTACGGTGATCCTTACAAAGCGACGGTCAAATACTTAGCTAGCCGTCGTCCAGCTGTAGGTACTGTTGAAAGTTTTGTTTAGCCACTCGACTATAATGTGACGACTAGACCTTTGGTTAAAAAGCGTTGTTCATCGAAAGGGTTAGCTGAACAATTAAACGGACGTTTCAACTACTTGGCTGCAACTTAGGTATACATCATCAATAAAGCCTGTAGCCGTTTCTTTCTCATTTTTCAACAAAACTATATTGATACGTGTTATCTCGATTTTTCATATAAGTATACTTAAAATAAAATGGTAATAGCTGAATTATTACTTTACATACTTTTCAATTTATTCAAAACTAACGTAACTTATTATATATTGATTGCGTATCAAAAATAAAACTTATTTTACATTTATGAATATAAATTTAGGTTTAATTAAACTTTCAAATTCAAATGTATTAAAGAATTGTTCTGATTTATTCCTAAACTTAATGCATTGTAAGGAATTGTGTAGCAAAGAATTTTCTTTCTAGTTTTTAAGAGAGTCATTTGTTAGATTCACTTGGGTGAACTTATTTAAAATACTCGAGGGTTTTGTAATTTATTTACCTCTGCTTCTTTGTCCCCAAGACAGTTCAGATAAGACAGATCTAAGTTTGCAAAACAAATATATTGTGGAAGCATTTTAAAGAAATTCTCTACCTCATTAAAATTCATGCAAGATAGTAGTAACGCTCATCCAAGGTGAGGACAAAGCCTGTATTTTACCAGTTCTACGAACCTGTGAACTCGTTGAACCTGGAAATCTCCTATTTGAACCAAACGGTTTGGATTGGTTTTAAGAACTGGGGTCTGTTCTTGGTCCGGCTTTTAAGAAGGGTCATCAAGTTTGTAGCAATCGTTATTCCTTAGGAGATTTCCAGGTTAAACTAGTTCACAGGTTCGTGGAACTAGCAAAATAAAGATTTTTTATTCAGTTACAAGTGTAGTTCTATGATGGTGAATATCAGAGGCTATTAATAATTAATAACGTTATTAATAAATTGATATAATCCACTAAAAGCACCGGTAAATTGAATTACCGCCACTGCCCTTTCACTGTGAGTAATAAGCACAAGTATTTCAAAGAGATTAGTGCTCTTTTAATATAACACTAATGGACTGTTAGTCATAAAATACTTATTGTTGCGGATTTTACGCCGACCGCCGGTGGTTTTGTATTTATATTTCATTTCACGCTTCATAAACTTTTACAGGTTCAGGCGTAAAAATAATAAATATTTTTGGAATTTTATGACTTATTTATCTTGATTATTAATAAATTTGGGATGGTATCCCCTTTGGAATAAAAATGCTATGAATTTACCCCGTATTGGACACCGTGACCTTTTACTAGGTTGTAGAGCTTTGCAGAGGTTCGCCTAGGTAGAATGATGACACCGCCTTACCTATTTCTTTCGCCATAACTTCTTCCACTGCCGTAACGCATTTCATTATTATAAAAAATATATATCGTTAATCCTGGCTCCTTCAAAGAATGTATCAAGCAGTTCGTAAAAACAAGAATAATGCCATGTTGGGGCCTGTAAGTTTAAGTCAAGTACTTCTAGACACCATGTATGACGGCCGAAATGGACAATAGAAATATACGCCAATAATTGGCTTGTACTTTGTTTCGATTATCATAGTGGCTCACAGAAAATGTACAAAACACAAGAACATATTTCAAACTACTCAACAAAAAAAATCTGACATTGCACATGCACAGAAGCGATGGAAAGCACATGTATAATACTAAAAAGTTAGTTTGTGTTGCAATATTGGCCTGTTTTTGACCGTAGAGATTACAGCGTGAGACTCTGTCAAGACACTAAATAATCAGTCTGTAGGTAGAGTTTACGTGAAATAATAAGTTCAATCCGTTGGCATTGCGTAGAGATGTTAGTTCGCTTAGCTTTTTCTACCGCATGGACTATAGAAAGTGCTTAGAGGGAAACAACTCCTCGTTGATTTAATTCCCACCGCTCGTCCCGAGACGGCCATCGCGTCATAAATCCAAATTTCGCCCACAGCATCTGGATAAATGGCGGTCGACCTCTACTGTGCAACTCCGTAGGCATTTCTTACCTCATAGTATACTATTGTGGAACCAATTGGCAGCAGTGGTGTTTCCAAATTAATATGAATCAGGAACTTTCAATAAAAGAGCTCCCTCAATCCTTAAAGGTCGACAACGCAATTGTAGGACCCTTGGTATTGCAGTTTTTCATGGGCAGCTGTGTTCACGTAGGTACCGTTTTATCTACTGGTATAAAAATTGTATCATCTTAGCTATTCCTACCATCATAACAAAAGATCTGAACGGGTCACGATTTGGGGTTTCGGATAGCCGGTAAAACCTGTGTAAGAGATTTATTTTGAAAGTCGGGTATAATAATCAATATAAATACCAAATTAAACAGTTGATATCATGATTCACCCAGACCCAGAAATGCCTATGTTCATTGTCAGGATTGTCTATGTTCATCACACAAACGCCCGCCTCGTCGGGAATCGAACACGAGCCTTGCTATTCGTCAACGTGGTAAGGCAACTACGATCATCTCTCAGCCAACGAGGCGGTCAAGAGAAAATAAGAAATACAATTACGAAACACCCAAATCCTGTATCCATGTTATCATCATTTTAAGTGTGGAGTCACTTATTAGGTACTTGACAACTCTCACGGAGCTCAGAAGAGACAAGCATATGTTAACCGTCTCTATGGTCGAGTGGTATTGATCTACTTTGACGCGAGAGGTCCCGGGTTCAATTCCCGGGCGAGCAACTTGGTGTATGAGTTTTTTCAGTTTTTCTGAAAAAAATAAGCTTACCTGAGATTAGATTTGTACCTCTGACTGCTGTTTCGAGGATATATGGGCGTGACGAATTTTTTTTTATAATGTTTATCCCGGGATTCAAACCCATTATATTATTTAACTATTGGCACTACACCTGTACTAC
>DVZN01000836.1:0-11549 GCA_018237365.1 Caria ino melicerta
CTATCCTTCAATATGCCTTCTGTTGATAGCGCTATCTCTATTTTTTGATATGGAGATATGAGATAGCGCTATATCGATAGTAGGTAAAACAATGATAGATTGAATACTGAAACCCGCTGTTAGTTGCTTACTCTCGGGTAGTGAGATAGTGGGAGAATTAAATTGAAAATTTACATTCTTACATACATATTTTTATATAAAATTTTGTACGAAATTGTATACAAAAATATGTACATCGTGAAGCTAAATAATAACTGGAGGTTACACTCTTATTTATGAGCTGATACCAATTTCAATATTGCTTACTCACTCTCTTTGGGCCAACTTCTTTTTATGTTTAGAGCAGAGGTCAGCAGCCTTTTGTGTCGAAGAGTCAAAAATTAATATTTACGAAATTTCTAAATTTTTAAAGAGGCAATGATTTTTCTTGCCAACAATATATTTATTTTACTACTATTAATACCTACATGTAAAAATATTTTTTTATGATGAAAAACCTAATCTGTTTGTTCTTAACAAAGATACCTATTTATTAAGTGTTTGGGGATTAAAAATCGTACAAAATCCTCGTTGATCGATTCAGAAATATTTCAATGTTTTTTTCATAAAATAAATAATATTTGTGTATTAAAGAGAAATGAAATCACACCCAAAGTGCCGCATGTGGCTCACCAGCAGGATGCCGACCCCTGGTTTAGAGCAACCTCACCCTAATTAGATAGAGAGGTTGGCCAAGTGAGAGTGAGATAGTCGTATATTATATACTATACGGTCGTTTTTAATAATAATCGATCTATCGTTGATTTTGCCTACTGTCGATATAGCGCTATCTCACATATCTATATTAAAAAGAGGAGGTAGCGCTATCATCAGACAAGATCAAGGATAGATCGATTATTGAAAATGGCCGATAGTCAATATTGACTTCAGTTCATTATTTGATTAATCTCCAGATAATATCTTTAGTTTCACAGTACATAATCTATAACCGTCACTGCCAGTAGCGAATCTATAGGGAAAATAAAAACCTTGTAACATTTTCATTGGATCTGAGGATCTATTTTTTAAGATTCACTGATGATTTCGAAATCTCCGAATAAAATACTCGTCAATCATTGACAATACGAACTATCATATTTTATGTTGAGGCTTGCCACCTATCACATCATGGGCCCTAGTACCTTGGCTGATCGTGGGTGTTCTAGTATGTCTACTGTACTTACGAGTCGTGGAGATACTAGCACACCTCTGCCTACCCCTTCGGGGATAACAGGCGTGAAGGTACTTTTTTTACAATGTAATTTAATTTCAAATTGCAAGTTAAATAGAAGCTTTTTTTTAGAAATGATTTATAGCTGATAGACGGCTCGGCTTTTACAGCTCGCATTGACTTTTGGGCAGAACAGAGTGTTCTACCGAGGTGATGAAAAGATATGAAATAGAAGCTTGTACAAACTTATATATGAGGTGAATGCTGACCCTTAACTGATATTGAATTTAAGATAAATTAACAACAATGTAAGTTTGTTCATTGATTTATATCATTGGAATTGCTATTGATATATAAATAGAATTATATGAATGTTTGTGAACTAATGAAATTCATATATTTATTGCAGGTGGTTTCTAGTTAATAGATCAATTAAATACGTTCACGATTCGACACTATGTGTGGTCCCCTTTGTCCCCAGTTTTCCCACAAATGGTAGAAATAGGGGAATTATTAAATTATATGAAATATGTTCTCAATGTTTTATTCATAGTAAAAGGAGGCAAACGAGCAAATAGGTCACCTGATGATAAGTGATCACTACTGCCCACGAACAACTGCAACATCAGGGGCATTGCAATTGCGTTGCCGACCTTTTAAAAACCCGCCCCTAAGGAGAAGTGGGGCTCCGGGACTTTCACAAACTAGACAAAACGCAGCAGGAAGCTGCTACTTCACGCTGGTCTTATGTGAGAGAGTGGTACGTTCCCCGGGCGTGCCGGCCTTACGGCTATATACAATAATTATAGTATTATAATATGTACATAGCATGGCATTACCACTCTGAAGTAATTTTAATTCGTTGGTAAATTTCTAGAATATTATATAATTATATGTTATAGGTAAAATATCAATGTAATAAGTTATTCGTTCAATGGGTCTAAACACGAATCGTATATACGTGTTAGGTAAACTCCAGAATATTCTGGTTGCCTTTCAACCTATCTTATAATGATTCATTCAACGAACTTGCATTATATTCAAGTATTTGGGAATCTACAGACTACCCTGTTTGCAATATAATATAAGGAAATTATTACTTTGAGTAACCTAGGCAAGGTTACCGTTAAAACTTTCAACATAACCTCAATGGTATGTCAAAAATTGTATTGTATGTATACTATTATGTAAAAATACAATATGCATACATTAAATAAACTCCATATTTTCTAAAAATGAGAAAAAATAACTGGTTTTTTTATCAGTCCTTAGTTAAATTAATTTAATCTAATTAAATTCTGAGTAAGCATGACATTGCCCGGGATTAGAATGTACCCGAAGTGGCGATAGGCTTGCCACCTATCACATCATGGGCCCTAGTACCTTGGCAAATCGTGAGTGATCTAGTATATCTACTGGACTTACGAGTAGTGTAGATACTAGCACACCTCCGCCTACCCCTTAGGGGATAATAGGCGTGAAGGTACTTTAAAAAAATTGAATTAGCAAAACAGTGCAAGTGTATATATAATATATTCCATTTATTGTAATCATATGATTCATTTTTATTTATATAGATTATGTTATAATGGCAGTGAACGTTTTCTGAGATGTAAGGCGACTTAAATTCCTTGGTTCTTCCCCATAGTTATAATATTATTTAATTCAACTATTCTTTTATAATATTATAAACACAAATCTTTTTAAAGTGGAAAATATTCCAGTTCTCTTAGATAATTCACAAACAACACTAGTTATAACTGTTTCGCCATTTGTATTCAGGATACGATTCTGTGAAAGGAACAAATTTTTAAAATTGAATCTAGGAGAAACGAGCCAGTCTGTGATACAACTACTGCTTATACAATCCTCAGCCGTTTCCAACAATAGTATATTTTATGAGGTTTCTTTGCTTAGTTTATACTTTGTTTTAAAAATATTTACATGGAAAGTCAAAAATTATTTAATAAAATCCTGCCATTACTTATAATAAACGTCAATTAAAATATCAATTTGATTAATTAATGAATTAATTTTTATTGAAATTGATTTAATAAATACTTTTTTTGTACCGATTTAAGAAAGGCATTGATTTGCAGTTGTAATTTTTTGAGATTGAGACATCTGAGATTTTGTCATTACTGAAACTGTTTTTTTTTTTGAGACATTAAGATGTTTTATTTAGATTTCATAAATGTAATAAAATTAGATTTGTCAAACTACATGGATTATTTTAACTCGAAAGTATGCAAAAAATTTATAATATTGACTTTTTTCGGGAGATACAGAAGTACTTATTTTAAATAAATTTAAATTTATTTCAAAAAAATCTTCAAGGACTAAAATGTTCGCAGAGATTACACATTTTTCTTTTTTTATGTAAATATATCTCCAACCAAATTAAATGTATTTAATGTAGGACACATTAGATAAGCACTTTTTTTGTTTTGTTTTTTGAAAAACCACAAGTTTATTGATCTAACCTCAAAGTAAATTATTTGCTTGTGTTGTGGATGTTAGTCATCGATATTACACATAGAAATACATGTATCAACATCAAAATAAATGTTATTATTATTTATACTTATAGAATACACCTATCGTTCTAATTTTATCTATACAGTACCCATAGTCTGAAAATAAAATGACAGTGACATCCGGATGGACAGACAGGACTAACTAAATTATAAAGTTTCCGTTTTTTACCATTTGGCTACGGAACCTTATAAAAACAAAAGACAATCAAAGGTTTGATCCACAAAATAACAAAATAGTACTACCTAAGCGAAGGTAATGTGATTGCAACCTCTAATTAGCCTCCATCCCGAGTGTCGGTGAGTCCGGTGTTTGTTCACAATTGACAATGCATCGTCAGTAGACCAAAATTTATGTTCACATGTGTTTAGGTTTAGCTGAATAAACAAGTTCATTGTAACCTATGATATGTCATAACAATATAGATGCGTTAGACGCGCTTTATTTTAAATAGAAAACAAAAAGGCAATTCCTTGCAATTTAACAGTTTCACCTATAAAATATTTCAACAATTTCTAATAAAATTACCTTCCTGTGTGTACAAAGCTTGAAATACTTATACAACTAAAGTAAAAAAAAACTAACCTTCACGCCTATTATCGTCGAAGGGGTAGCCAGAAGTGTGCTAAAATCTCTACGACTCGTAAGTCCAGTAGATATACTAGAACACCCATGATTAGCCAAGGTACTAGGCCCATCATGTGATAGGTGACAAGCCTATCGCCACCTAGGGCAATTTCAATTCCGGGCAATGTCATGCTTACTCATAATAAACTGAAAAATATTTTAAGAAAAGTTGCCCGACCTGGGAAATGAACCCAGGACCAAAGCGGCTAGCGGTCTTAACAGGCGAAAGCCGTACCGTTACACCATATAGGCGATTGTTCATGCGTAAGTATTATAATTTCACATTTTTTACTTTTTTCATGCTATAATCTCAAATATCTACCAGAAGATAAAATTAGTCACTTTTAAATGTCAATTTGCAGGCGAGTAACGTATGTATAGCTTTTAATAGTGTATCATAACTACATAGTATAAAACAAAGTCGCTTTCTCTGTCCCTATATCCACATGTATGCTTAAATCTTAAAAACTACGCAACGAATTTTGATGCGGTTTTTTTTAATATATATAGAATGATTCAAGAGGAAGGTTTATATGTATAACACATGCAAAAAATTATAGAGAAACACTGAATACTTTGGAGGTTTCCAATGTGATGTCTGTGAGAGACATTCTGTAGTATATTTACCATGAGTTTGGCACCCGTGCGAAGCCGGGGCGGGTCGCTAGTAGATTATAACACCCTATTTCATACGCTAATAAACTTAGACAGCGTGTAATAATAACGGGCGTTTATCATTAGAGATTCTCCTTTGCATGAATAACTGTTCTGGCAGGTATTATTTGGACTGGTCCTTGTTTACAATAACCCGGTTTGTCTGTAAAGACAATATTGTGATCAATATATTTAGTAATAGTAACGAGAATATTGTCTTCAATAACCCGGTTTGTCACTAAGATATTGTGAATAATCTATACATTTAATCAAAGTGTAAAAGAGTGAATTGATGAAGTGATTGATGAGTGAAGTGATATTAAACCATAAATGTATTATACTGATGGTAAATTAGTATTCAAGATCTATGGTTCAAATAAATTAAATATCATGAAGATGTGACGTATGAAGACGTCGGAGTTTTTATCAGATCATTCACCATGAACGTCTCGCTGGCCGAGTGGTAGAACGCATCGACGAATATCGACGTTCGGGTTCGAATTCCAACGGGGGCAGGCATTGATGTGATGAACATAAACGTTCGCGTTTATGGGTCTGGGTGTTTATTAAATATATTCTGTTTTTTTTTAAAGCTGATAGCTTAGTAAAATGATCGGCGACCCACCTGATGGTAAGTGAGGAAGAGATCGAAGATGAAAGTATACTAAGCTAGAAGGTGCCTATTCACTCTTGAAGACGCTCAAATCGTACTGAGCAGGAAATACCTCCCTTGGCAGAGAGTTCCAATCTTTAGCTGTTCGAATAATGAAAAGGAAAAAAACCTTTTTGTTCGTGTGCATGGGATTTTTTCTAAAAAAGGATTATACCTTGTATTGTATTGATGGTATTTATATATGTATTTCTATGTATAATTTCGTTGACTAGCACCCATAACACAAGCATATAATTTACTTTAGGGTGAGATCAATATGTGTTATTTGTCCAGAGATATTTATTAATTATTCTCGTAGTAATTAATTTCTGTTCTACGGAAATTCAATTTTTTAACGTAAGAGTCAAATGTAGTTGCAGTCACAAAGGCATGTACGCTTTTGCATTAACGGAGATAAATTACGTCGTGCTAGTTTTCAGACATTGTTAATTACGGATGTTGTGAACGTGCGTGTCAGAAAGCTGTTGTAAACTTGCGGTCCTTGAAATTTCATTTTAATCATGTCTTATATCTCTGAGATGGACACATGTAATGTATGTATGTAAAGTAATGTAGTTAATTACACCTAAAGCTAAAAAGTAGTATAATGTGTTGATAAAAATATCGTAACGCCCTTATATTCTCAAAAGAGAAGGCAGAGGTAGTATGTACCTATGACTAGCCGTCGATATCCCAGGATGTGACAGCTGACAAGTCCGTCGCCATATCACACACAAATCCAATCCTCAGGAAACGTTATATTTTTTCAGAAACACTGAAACAACTTATATAATAAGTTACCCGACCCGGGAATCTAACCCGGGACCCCGTGCACCAAAGTCGGATCCCGACTCCACTCGACCCTAGAGGCGATGTTAATGTTAATGAAAAATAATCTACTCGCAATATCAGGTTCTTCATATTACATACTGTTTAGAAAAAACACTCTAACCTAAATTTTGATTCTCAAATTAGTTTGTCTAAACAACAACCTGACAAAGTTACCCGGATTAAAAAAAGACACAATGGCATTGAAATTCGTCATTTTGATTACATCAACTCGTTACTGTATAATTTCTGGAGGAAGGCGTTGACATACACAACTCAACAAAATATATATATATATATATATATATATATATATTTTTAAATCTTTGCTTAGGGATTTTATCCTTTTGAATATGTCTATCCCATCGTACCTGAACTCTATATTTCCAAAGGTGTTAATGTAACGTTGAAATTGCTTCATATAAACACTTGGCTATCTTTGAATTAGGATCAGCCAAAATACTTTGCATTACTTTGCATTAATCCTACATCCCATCGATTTAAATTAAATTATGCCTTTCCATATCAATCATGACACATTCCATGAGCACGTGCTGAATATCCTCAATGTGTACAAGAGTTCAATGCTAACATAATACTTTTGCACGACACCATTTCAACCTCAAGTTGTCAACGAACTCAGTTTTGAAGAGTAAGGTAGATGCATCTTCAAACAAGACATGTCAACAGCAAGCATCGACGTTATGGCGATAAGAATAGATAAGGTGGTGGTACCAATCTGAGCATACTGCTGCGTAGCTCTACCATCTAGTCAGATGTCTATGTATAATAATATGCATTTCGCTGTCAAGCAGAGACATGTAGGGTAGCCATATTTGTTTAAATTATAACCTACAAAATTTTGCAAAAAAATAAGAAATAGTACATAAATACTGTTGATGTAACCCCCATAGAGCCAGGCCTCCATGTCATCAAAAATAAGAACGCAAAGACCCCCAACTCAACCCCTTTCGATGTTAACATAATACTTGAATAATATTTTCCCACTTTTGAAATGCCCAGCGTTATGACTATAAGCAAAATCCCCTGTGGGAGTCCCACGTCTAGCAGTGGACTGAAACAAACTGATTTTTATAATATAGGAAGGCAAACAAGCAGATGGATTTCCTGATCATAAAAAAACTCACGCTGCATAATATAGACAATGGTAATGACAATTAAATTAAATAGACAATGAAACTTAGTGCAAAGGTAAGTTGCACGAGGCCTAACATGATGAATGAATGTATTAATGAACGAATGAATAACTAACTGCATCCATTGGGAATCGAACATTAATCACATCATTATTCGGTATCGATAGGCATATTTACGGTAACTCAATTAATAAGTATCGACAGTCGAACTTAGAACATCCTCCTTTGTAAATCGGTTGAAAATATAAAAAACTGGCCAAGTACGAGTCGGACTCAGGCACCGAGGGTGCTGCACAACTATTAAAAAATGCTTAAAAATTAATTTTGTTGTATAGACGATTTGTGAATATTTTAAGCGTCTACCTGTTACCGTTATTAATATTTGTTTTTTTATAGCGGCAACGGAAATATATAACTTATAAAAAAATCAGCATTCTAGCTATCACGGTTTATGAGATACAGCTTGGTGATAGACAGACAGCGGAGGCTTAGTAATAGGGTCCCGTTTTTCCTTTTAGGTACGGAACCCTAAAAATGCGTCACTCAACTAACAACTACTTACAGCAGGACTTTGAACATCCTCCATTGTAAGTCGGTTAAAAATATAAAAAGTATGTTTATGCGATACTAGTGTGTTTGTTTAAAGTGTGACCAGAAAAGACGCATTCTCATTACCTTTTTAATATGAATGGTCATTAATCAATTTCAGTTTTAATAATTGGTATTAATTTGGGAACGTTCGGGATTGGTTACTCTCATGATAATCGTGCGTTGTTAATGGACTAAAATTTAACAAATTAAACGCAATTTATTAATAACTAGCTAAAGCCAGCGGCTTCACCTGCGTTTCTACTTTCCATCCCGACCAAAACGTCACGATCTAACCTAACTTGGTCCGACTGCACTCGGCTCGGCTTAACTCGACTCCACTTGAATCGCCTCGACTTCACTCGGCTCCGTCTTGCGGTCTCCAAATTGCTGTCGGGTTTCATACATAAATTCTAAAAAAAATGAAAATGTCTTCCTCTGCCAATTCACAGAATGTATAGAATTCACCCCTCCACAGTTGCAGTTCTACGCGTCTTCGGCGCTTCTAATGCGACACCTAGCCTAGACAGCAGACAAACTTCCTGCCAGGCAGCTCATAGGACGCGAACATAGGCTACATAGGTCATTACAAACAAAGCCACTGCTGTGCAGCTACTTTCACGGGTAGGAATCCATCGTCTTTCTACTCTTACCCCTATAATGTCAGTGTTTAGCACTGCCGTATTTTGGTGTAAAGTATAATGTAGCCGATGGACTTCACCTTAAGTATGATACCCTGGTCGCTAGACATCAAATTCACATAGTATAGATTATGCTTTTCTCTTGAAGTAAGGAGATCAGTATGCCTATTCTTACTTATAAACGACAAAAAAATAGCTAAATTTGATTATCTAATGTTAGTCTAATTTAAGAACCCATTAGGGTCGTGTAAAAACATTAAATTACTTATTTTTTTTCTGGTTAGTCACCGACTAACCAAAAACTTTGACTGTGGAAAATCAACCAAATAAGCACAACTAATTCTGAAGTGATTAATTTTATTTAAACAAAATTAAATAAGTTATATATAAAATAGAAATGCTACCAACTGGATTAAAATAACTTATAAGTATACATAACATTACCAAAAATTAAATCTGCTAAACTTTAAAGTGCTTTAAGTGATTATTAATAAAATGATTCTAAGCGTTTTAATACTAAAGTGTTCTAATATAAAAAATAACAAGAAATGTATTGTGAACAAATAAGTGTGTATAATCGGTGACAAACATGACGTGGACCCAGGAGTTGGATGAAGCAGCAGTATTGGCTACGAAGAAGGGATGGTGGCATATCCTACTGTTCTTTTTACTCTGTGGCCTGGCCGCTATACCCACTTCCTTCTTAGTATTTTCACAGGCAAGTATTTATAAAAATATCGTCACGCACATATATCCTCGAAAGGGTAGGAAGAGGATATATATATCGTCACACTTATGCACCTAAGATTAGCCGAAGATATTAGGTCCCATGATGTGATAGGTGGCAAGTTCATCGACAATCGGGCAAAACCCAATCTTAGGCAACGTTATATTTTTCAGAAAATCTTAAAAAGCTCATGAAACAAGTTGTCTGGCTCAGGAACCGAACCCGGGACCTCTTGCGTCAAACACCGACACCACTCGACTACAGAGGCGTAACAAGTGGCATAAGAAGGCCCAATTGGAAAGCGTGTTCTTGAGATGTCACGTTACACCCCAGGTTGCTAGTACGCTGAGCGCGTACACAGAATACCCAGATTATATGTACAAATACAAGACATCACGTGCAGAATTTTAAATATTTAAAATCAAATACGCAGCGAATACGTACAATTATTTATAGAACTCCTGTCCCCTATTCAGAGAACTGTCAACCAAACTTTGCATAAAAACTTTAGAAGCTTTTCGTTTCAAAACAACATTATTTGTAGGGTTGTCAAAATGTGCATAACTGTATCATCACTACATAGTACAAAACAATGTCGCTTTCTCTGTCCCTTTGTATTTATGCTTAGATATTTAAAACTACGCAACGGATTTTAATGCAGGTTTTTTAGACGGAGTGATTCAAGAGGAAGGTTTATATGTTTAATACATACATAAAATAATAGAGAAACACTGAGAATTTAAGAGGACTATTGTATTGTCTGTGAGAGACATTCTGTAGTATAGTTACTATCAGTTTTGCACCCGCAAGAAGCCGGGGCGCGTCGCCAGTAATACTAAAAATAATACTGAATAGTTATAATTATTACCTGTAATTTTTTTTCCATCAATCCATTCTATCAATAGTTTTTTCCATCAATAATACATGGATAATATAATAGAGAATCACTGATAATTTTAGAGGTTTCTAATGTGATATCTTTGAGATACATTCTGTAGAGTATTTAATATCAGTTTTACAACCGTGCGAAGCCGGGGCGGGTCGCTAGTTGTAACTATAATCTAATACCTTTAATCTAGCAATTCTTGTATATAAACGGCTCCAAAGATTTTCTTGAAATTTAGTATGCAGAGGAGTTCGAGGAAGAGAAATCGATTTAGCTAGGTTTCATTTTTAGAAAATACCGTTTTGTTTGCATGCATTGAAAATTTGATACAATTATCATTATAATACGAACATTAATTTTATTGAGATCTACAATATTGTAATAAACCATTAAGACGGTTGGCTACAAAATCGGAGGATTCAGATTTAAATCCCGAATGGTTTTTCTTTTTTTACAGAGCAAAGCTCGGTCACCCAGGTACTAATTTTAAACAAAGTCCCTTATCACACCTGTTTGGTTGTTAGCAATAAACTCGAAAGCAATGAATGGATTTTTATACGGTTTTCACGGTGTAAACGAAAAACGCCGACTGCACGCACGAAAACCATAAAAATGTCCCGTCTCTTTTTATTGTTATATAGGTGAAGGGAGATAGGAATTACTTATAATTAGTTTAGAAAACGCGCAGCAGAATCACTGCCATTGCCACGTTCCGCATGCAAGCGAGTGCGTAGAACAAGTGACAGAGAGGCAAGATCGGCCTAAAGTTTCGGCCTGTGATGCATAAATAATGCAATTTTTATCAATTTTATTATGAAGTTATCACATACGAAGATATCACATATCACATATTAAACCAAATTCACAGACAACTATTTTTTTTTATTATATTCGAAATCAAAATATTATTAGATAAGCGAACCGATGTATACAAATAGTCTTTATATATTTTTGTTAAGTATTGTGTAATCATGGGCCCTAGTACCTTGGCTAATCGTGAGTGTTCTAGTATATCTACTGGACTTACGAGTCGTGGAGATACTA
>DVZN01000837.1:0-11547 GCA_018237365.1 Caria ino melicerta
GGCAGAATCACCGTAATCTCGGTGGAGTCCAAAAAAAAATTGAATTAAATTGAAAACACTCGTATTTGGTCGTACCATTCGCATATTATTTATTATCACTATATATACACATTATTATCGCATACATTATTTAGTACCAAGTCGAATTACGCGCCGTGATAAAGTACCCGGGCTTAAAAAATGTCCACTAAAGAAATATTTTTGGATATCCAGCAGACATTAGGGGATAATGTTATACTGGAGACGTGGGTTTTTCAATCTATCTGTTCTTATATTTCATCAATAATAATCATACTATCCTATACTTCTATTGTTATTTTAATTCGTTATTGCTTGTTCTTTAGAATCATGACTGCAGTTTGAACGAGCACGCAATGATATCAGTGTTCGCCATCAACCTGATGCTGGCGGCGTTCAATGTGGTTCTCAGCGCTACCATCAACCTGGTGGGGAGGAAGTGCACCTTGATTGGTATACAGGTTCGTACTATCACGACAAAATACTCGTACTAAAAGAAGGCAGGACACTCTCTGCCTCGTTTGATTTTTCATAACAGTAAGGATAATTAATTAATTATTTTTAACGGATATTATAGAAGTCTCCTCTTCATTAAAATTCGTATAAATACAGCAGTGGCATTTGTGTTATTTTGTTCGGGAATTAGTGAAGAAATCAGTGTATCGTGTACGAGTATTTTCTTGTTCTCGCTAAACCTTCTCCAAAAACTTCGGCAACCTTGCCACCACTTTGCCTGGCACCAAGACAGACTAACTGTGACTACTTACAATGACATGACGATACTTGGACCTATGTTATGTAGATGTGATAAATATCAATGAAACGGTAGACTAGGCTGTATGGACTGAGATCTTTTGCCTTTTCCTGAAAGGGATAATAATAAAAAAAAAAATACTAACTAGATAACTGGTGGTGGAATGCTTTGCTGCTAATTGCCTGGGTAGGGATCTCTTGCCTTATCTATTATCTATGATTTATAAAGCTACCTATTAATGGCATCAAAATGTCAGTATTAGACACTGTTTTGTTTCGGTTTAGACCTAACCAGTTGCGAAATAGGTACTATAATTGCCACCATTTTGACTATCCATTGTGATGATATTTTCTTTTCCAGCTACTAGCCGGGACAGCGGGGCTATGTATCAACATCAGTAACCTTTGGATGCTGAACTCCAGCCTCTTCATCCTATTTACTTCCGGAGTCCTCAACTTTGGATTCCTTTCTACCATCACCGTTGATATCTTTCCTACTTATGTCAAGTAAGTTTTTCTCAATATTATATTGAAGCTATAAATTTTAATGATCCCAAAACGGTAAGACACAATTTATATTCTCAGAACATTTAGTTCTACGTAGTCTCTCGTGTATTTCCCAATATCAACAGGATTGTGGAGTCCATCTGATGACACCTGCCTAGATACCAGGTAAGAAAGGTGACTAAAATCAGATTTACTTAACTTATTTTTAATGACGATATTTTTTATTTTTAATGGCTTATTTTTACACATATCTTGTAGAATATTACTTTGAAGACTTTATTATCTGTTAGATCTTGTAGAATATGAAGTAAGTTTGATTTTTAGTTTCTCGCCTGGTATCTGCGCTTGTGTCACCACGACACCACGAGTATGCAGATATTGAAGAGTACACGAGAGACTACGTGGAAGCGAATGTTCTTCGCTTGAGAAAATAAGTTGTGTCTTATCACTCTGGGGTCTTATTCTAGAAGTACAATAAATTCTTTGGATGGCTAACCTGGCATCGTGGTATAAATGGTTCACACACTGATCCCGCCACGTTTTGAGACAGCATTGAGATTGGATAGCGTTCTTTGCTGGTCTTGAAGTATATGAAAATACAAATATAGTGATGTTGGTGTAAATACTTATGATTGCAGAGCGATGGCGGTGTGCGTGACCCTGATGATAGGGCGCGGCAGCTCGGTGCTGGGCATCAACGCTCTCAAGTCTCTGCTCGTCTCCGACTGCGAGCTCGCCTTCTACATGTTCCCGGGACTGACGTTCTGTGAGTTATCCAACTATTATCCCTGTGTTGGTCCGGGCTCTAGTGGTGTAGCTACCGTAGGGTTGGGTGCTGAAGTGAACCAGGAACCTGGAGCTCAGGGGGCACTCTAACCTAAACTTTGAAGCGAAAGAATCGGTCTTTGTCTATGTACCGGGGCTTTTGTCCACCCAGCTACACCGCTGCCGGGCTCCTTTGCAGAATAGACAATGTGACTTCCTGCCAGGCAGCGTAAAAGGCGGGTATAGACTTACTGTTACTAGCACCGTAGCCTTTGACTAAGTGGTAGAGTTTAACAGCGGCTCGCCCGGTTTGGTACCACCGCCTTACTTATTCCTGTCGCTATGACGTCAGTGCCTGTCATTGACGTGTTCCGATTTGAGGGTAAGGTAGCCGGTAAATTTACTTTTGCACGAGACGTTTTGTGTCTCATCATTACCACCTTTGGTGTCTATAGGCGGCGTGTTCATACTGTCAGGGAATCCGTCTGCTTGTTTAACGTGACAATCATACTAAATAAAAAATAAGGAAATAAATAAATTTCGTCACACTCATAAATCCTTGAAAGGGAAATAGTATTACAGTATACACCCACGATTAGCCGACGATATTAGGTCCCAGGATGTGACAGGTGGTAAGTCTGTCACCAATCGGGCACAAAACCAATCCCAGGCAACGTTATGTTATCAGAAAAACTGAAAAAAACTAATACTTTGAACAAGTTGTCCGATTCGGGATTCGAACCTCCCGGGTTCGATTCTCGAATCGGGCAACTTGTTAAAGTCGGACACCGACACCAGTTGACCACAGAGGCGATACGACAATTATACTCATATAAAATAAAAATGTTTTGTAAGTATGAGACTATAGAAAGTAATCTCTGGATTTTGATAATCTTCAACAGATTTTGATAATCTGTCCGCTAAATAAAAGATCCATTATTCTTGCTTATCATACACAAGTTTTATGAAAATCAAACATTAAATATAAAATAAATATGTAATTTGTGTATTTTGTTGAAGTCGACTCTGATGATGAATAAAATATCTTGTTGCAGCCGGAGGACTTGTCGCCCTGTTACTTCCCGGGGATGTGAAGAAAGTTGCCACTTGAATATGCTGACCGTCTTCTTAGGCCCAAGTTGACGCAAGTCTTGTAATACTTACAATATAGTAACATTTGTAATTGATAAATACTTAAATCTTAAAATATACGTCGTGTAAAAAAGGACTCGCTTACGAAGGGTTCCGTACCATTATATATAAAAAAGGAAAATTCTTTTATTTTTATTTAAGTATTTTAAAGTCAATTTAACTAATCATTCTGTTAATATTTCAAGCGTATTTCTGTTGCCGTTATCAATATCGAGCAAAAACGAGGAAAAACTCACGTTTTTGTAAGGAAGAATACTGAAATATTTATTTTATACTAAGTTATAGTATTTTCAGTTATAGCGGCAACAGAAATCTGTGGAAATTTCAATTATCTATCATGACTATGGGGACAGATGGACGGACAGACAGTTAGACAGGCAAACGGATGATCAGTGAAGTCCCGTTTCATCCTTTGTAAATGGAACCCTAAAAAGGAGATCCTGGGATAACGTGGGTTCTCTAGACTCCAGTTAAAGTAAGATTGAGACGTCGCTTAAAATAAAATATTGGTCCTTACAATGTGCCTCGGATAACCTTTAAGAAAACACTTTTTAAGCTATTGCATAGCTTCTATCAAGGACTTTAGAGGAGGAGGGCGCGGCGACCGAATCAAGAAATTCCGTTACGAAAAAAAACCTAACTCCAACCGGCACAGCGGTGCGGCGTTGAAAGCCGAGAATCGAGTAAAGTCGTTTCAGTTCGGCAGACTTCGGTACGGTGTTTGAGTGACAGACAGACAGACAGACAGAGAAAGCGACCTTGTTTTATACTATGTAGTGATTTTTATGGGACCAAATAATAATGACGGAGACGTAACAAACATTAAAACCTACAACTGAATTGAGAAGCACCTCCTCTTTTAGATGTTAGCTGAACTTATCTTTTAGAATAGAATATTTAAAATACGTTATATAATATACTAGAATATAAGAATAGTCGACGTACAAATATGAGGCTAACTTTAACTAATAAAAATTATATTATGAAATATGATTAAGGTTAACGTGTGATTATACTTAATAGGTATACAGTGTGCCACCGAAACCTTATTATAAGCCAAAATATTAAAAACTTTACTCCTAAAAAAGTTTTAAAAGCACCTTAGGGTTAAAGTTGTCTACAACGATAAAATTTAACACTAGTTTTTTGATTTTTATAGAAGCTACACAACGAATATGATCGCTGGGTTCCGGATTATAAAAACGTATATGGGACACATTGTATAAAATGTATTTAAGTAATTAAGTAATAATTATAATTTGAACGAAATTAAGTTATAGGAACTAAATATACTGTGATACTTTTCCAGACGGTGTTATAATATTATTATTTTGAAAGAGCAGGTATACTGTACAAAATTATAAATTTAAGGATATTTATAGGTAATCACTTTGTAATAATAGTTTACTGTTAAGAGATACATATTATACTGAAGTATTTATTTTTACTAAGCCATTTGTTTTTTCAACAAAATATAATATTTATATAAATGATTTGTTTTTTTTGAACCCCAATCGTTGTGTATGGAATAGCTAAAGTGACCATTTATATTTTTGCTTAAAACGGGAAACGGATAAATTATATTTTTTTATTAAATTATATATTTGCCACCTGTCACATCATGGGACCTAAATATCGTCGGCTAATCGTGGGTGCATACTAGTATGTACTTCTGCCTACCCTTTCGAGGATATATGGGCGTGACGATATTTATTTATATTTATGAATCTAGTGCCTATTACAAATTAAATAAGTAATTATACAAGTTATCAGTTATTTTGATGTTTGAATGAATGTTGCAATAAATTGTTGCAATTGTTCCATGGGCAGTGGGGACTACTTTCCATCAGGTAGCCGGTCGTATTCTTGCTTTTTGTAATAAAAAAGTTGCTTAATCCTATTATTGTTCCGTTCCGATCATTCTAGTCTAAGTTCTGTGAGTTAAAATGTTCTTTGATTAAAAGTTATGAAAGTTTTTCCTTCACACACACCATATGTATAAACAATTATTAAAGATGCGTACAAAAAAAAAAGTCATGCATACACCATCGTAAAAGTAGACAGATTATGTATATTTTAGCTACCCATCAAAATCTGTTAAAAATTAAATTTATCAAAAATCAAAGTGAAAGCAACTTTGGATTTTCTATTGTGTAAAAATAAATAAATTTATCTTCAGAAAATAGTGGTGGCGAATGCACAAACCACACAGTTTAAATAAAAGGCGAACCTCAATTTAAAATAAAAACTACCCTCAATATCTTAAAACCCGCTTGCACAAGTTTGTCTGTCCTTTTATCAACTGCTGTGATAGCAAATGCATTCTTTAAGAAAATAATGTATTGTTAAATATTGAATTTATTTGAAAAATCATTTAAATGGAGTGGAAAAATATAGTATATCAAATTTTTGTATATATAATTGTCGTGTCACCAATATTTTATAAGTTTTGTGAAGGGCACGGAATAACCAATACTAAGATAGCACATGCGGATAATGGTAAGTATTTTCTGCAAAACCTTATTTGTATTATGTATTAAATGCTGTTAATCGAGGCTTCGTCCGCGATGGTCTAAGTATAGAGATTTCATGAATTTCATATCATTACTTACTTCTGTGATTCTCTTATTAAATATTTACGGCTTAACACTAAAAAAACATCTATTTCCGGCTGTGTGTATTGATAAATCTGTAATAACTGTTAGTACATGATTTTTGCGGTTCGTGTCAAAAGTCTTGGAAACAGGCGTGTTTGTGTGAAAAGGAAGGGGAGGAAGCTAGGCAAGTAAGAATCGTGACATTAGGCAACTTAGGTCCTGCCCTTAACGCAAGAGACTTGGCGTGAAGATATGTATATATGTATTTATTAAAATGAATATTAATTATTCATTTGTTTATTAAACCGGCTTTTAATAAAGATGAGGTTCTATGTTAGATTATATGATTTTTTCAACCTATTATCAAAATTGATTTTTTTTTTACTTCTAATTATCAAAAGCAGTTAGCCCATAAACTTACTTTGGCCTAACATCGCGGCCTTAGGTTGGCAACGCACCATTACCATCTTTGTTGTATATAGACTACGTGAGTTTCTTAAAACAAAAAAGCAACAATAAAAAAATACTACGGGGTGAAAATGAAATGAATTTGGATACAGGATATTATTAAAAATTAAAAAACATCAATTTTATCATTTTGTCTGTAAACTTTTTGTCTGTATGTGTGTCCTCCAACAGATCGACATGGATTAAAATTAGTATATAGTAAGAGAATGTAATTGCGCAAGCCACGGGAAACCACGGCTTCGTGAATACTATGTGTTATCTATAGGTAGGTATATACCTATAGCTAGCGCATTTTTGTAGTTCGAATGTTATTTCTAGAACATTCCCACGAAACTGAACCTCCATGTGCAGTTTGCCCAAGACACGGAGTATGCGTGCCCAGAATACAGTGTCCTGCCGTTGTGAGGCCGGGCTCCCTCAACCCTCGTTGTCACCTGGAGGGAACCGACCAAATTGGCGTGTGTTGCTTCACTGGAGACAGTCATGCAGGTTTTGCCTATTTTTGTAAATAGTCTTAGGCAATTTGAGCACTAGGCAGCTGCGATCACGACCAGATTAGCTAAAGAATCGCCGTTACGGCCAAATGCGCGACGTCCATAAGGTACGGTACCTTAGACTCACCGTACAGAAACACTTAAAGCTGTCCGTCCCGACTGCTTACCGCTTCCTATTCGCTAGCGTAATAATAGCCCAAGAAGTAGTATTTCCTCGTCTGAATCCATCTTGCAACTAAGAATAGAAGCAGTCCATGTTGCGGTCGGACATGACATCACAACACCCGTACAACGACCACTTGAAGCATTCTAGTAGCAAACCAAACCGCAACGGCTCTAGTGCCGTTAGTCTGAACTGCTCTAAGCAGTCCATCTATTATACAACCATTTGTGTTTAACTGAAGAAAAAGCCTTTATTTTGCTAGTTCTGCGAACCTGTGAACTCGTTGTACCTGGAAAAGGAATAAAAAAAAACTGAAGAAATGTTTTTCTTCAGTTATAACGGAGTTCCGCAAAGTAATACCTGATTCAATGAAACATTTGTGTTCTTCCGTATCCCCTAGGTATAATAGACCTGCAGCCTCCCTGATAGGCAGCTAGTAAGAGGCGAGTATAGGTCACCAACCAGACATAGGTGGGTAAGAATTCACAGCCTTATTAGTTTCCACGACCATAACGTCAATGTCTCTTACAGTTATGTTCTGGTTTGTGGGGCAGTCACGTTAATTCAAACACTCTGGCCATAGGACAACGACGCACTTATTATTTAAGGTATCTATAGGTGAGGATTGACCTTTTCCATCAGGAACGTCGTATCCTTGAGGGCTCACCTACACCATACAAATCTTTTTATAGTGGTCCATGGTCACAAGACGAAAATCTCGGAGATTTCAATGAGATTTTTTACTTTGATTTTTATAATTTTATTTCATTTATAAGTATAATCATTCGATTTCGTATATTTAATGAGATTCTAGAATATAATGTATAGAATGTCTTTGAGTATACCGAATGAATAAAAAATATTGTACAAAATATTTCTCAATTTACAGCGGAGTCTGATCAGCAGCTGCGTTTTTCTAACATTGATATAGAAGATATTAAGTCAGTCCATTCTAGTTCTCAGTCAAAACTAAATGAGTGGTTAGAAAAATCTAGGCTTATTGCGTCGAAACGTAATACCATAGTGAATGAAAATTCACCCAGTTTTGGCCATCACTTGGTAAGTTATTTGTATTTTGATCTAAGCTATTTTTCCTAATACAAATCCCCAAAAATAGGTCCTTCGATTGTTTTTTTTTAAATGGAACTCGGTTAATTATGGGTCGATTTCGAAAACACTTTAGGTGTTTAAAAGGAATGCATTTATAATAAATCAAAGTCACGCACATTTAAAATAAATGTGCGTGGCTTTGAAATCTGTGTTTTTGCAATTTACGTTGATAGAATAATTATAGACAAGGCTTAACACCAAGAGCTCAAGCAACACACCATTGACATTCTTGGTGTCTATAGGTAGCGTGTATTTCTTATAATCAGGGAAACCGTCTGCTTGTTTGCCTTCAATATTATAAGAAAACATAAAAATTGAACCAGCCCTTTCGAATATTACCTGGAACAAACAGACAGATACACAAACCGATTGTATAGACTGACATAACGACATTTATTATAAAATTGCTTTTTTAATATAACATACATATATACGTACCTATCGCTAAACTTTAGCATGTACTCATGCGAAAGCTGACACTTTGGTATTACAAACAGACACTTAAATTTTATTATTTGAATAGACTATAGATATATTCTATACATAAAAATTATTAATTTTCCACAATGGTCTCAAACCCAAGTTCAACATTCTTCAAGTTAGATACCTCAGCCGCCGTGCCAAATCGTGCTTTACATATATACGATGAAGGACGAAAATAGCAAATGGCAAAATTGCTCCCCCATCTTACGAGTCACGTGTCATGACGATTTGACGCCATGACGCGAACTTAACATTTTTACCCATTACTAAAAGTGCACAATGCCGCTAAAGAAGTTTTCACTTCAATAAATATTCAGTAGACTAAGTCTTTAAGCATGTCAATCTGGAAGTACGCCTTTGTACCTTCGTAATATTAGGTGTATACCTGGTATTTATAATATTTTCAGTCCACTAAAACTCACGATGAGAGAGTAGAGAAATTGGGCCATGGTGGTCTGCTGAATATGTTTGCAACCAAAGAAATGAAAGACAAATCAATAATATCAGATGCAGAGCTAGCATTGGGATTCACAGGACATACAGATGGTGAGAAACGTTTACACTTATTTACACATAATTACACATCATTCCTGGCACATGTCTGGGCTTCTTTACGTATGAATTTTACTCCTGGCGGTTTCATCGAGAAAGTGTAACTGCTGCTGCAGCTATTTTGATAAATCCTACATTTTAACCTAAGGCCTTTTACCGAGCTGGTTAACGGATGAATAATATTTTATATCAAATTATATATGGGCATAAATATATTTACTTATTGCCATTATAGTTTGTAAGTAGGTTGTTAAAAAAAGTTCAGTCTATAATAAAATGATTAATTAACAATTAAAATTAAAATGTGGGTGTTCTAGTATATATACTGGACTTACGAGTCGTGGAGATACTAGCACAACTCTGCCTAAATCTTCGGGGATAATAGGCGTGAAGGTACTTTTTTTTAAATAAAAAACGAGTTGCACTCCGGGAGTGAAGGCAGAGGCGAACATTTGAACAACTTATATTATCGGAGGTCTACGCTCCCTCTGTCCTACGAATTTTTGGTCAGAGCACATATCATGGCACGAGTTCAAAATTTTTTACCAATCGCAATCAAAAAGTTGTCTTCAAAAAGTGCACAACGTCTTCAAAATGTGCCACTGATTTGGTTGATAGAATATGCTGAAGCCTGTAGTATATACTCTACAAGTGATGTAAAATCTACAGGTAAGTAATGTTTTTATGTACCTTGATAACCGGGTACGTGGAAATAGACCCTCGGGACAAGCTAATAGGTTTGCTCGCGATCATAGCACATATTAACACTATTCAATTATATGCATTTCATTCGTCAGAAAATATACGTCTCGCGAATCTGGCATCTTGGGCCATTATGAAAACAATAGCTGATTGGCAGGAAAACCATTAGTGATCCAAAAATATGCTTATCCTATCAGCCTAGGTGGACTTAGCTAGTATTAAGATAGTGCGAATGGGGTGCAGTTTTTTATTTTCTCCATCAGTGCCCTTCTGCTCGCCGCCTGTCGCTTGTTCCTCCGCCGCCAGCCGGTACAGGAGTGTTGATGGGGCGTGCAATAACCCAGAACATCCCAACTGGGGAGCCGCCAACACTGCATACAGCAGGCTGCTGCCTCCAGCCTATAGTGACGGTAAGTGATATCGATGAGTTATAAATCATAAATGTCATTAAACATACATAGGAACATACATACAGAAGTAAAGTACCTTCACGCCTATTATACTCGAAGGGGTAGGCAGAGGTGTGTTAGTATCTCCACGACTCGTAAGTCCAGTAGATATTAGTTCCCAAATGTGTGTGAAAAATATTAGTTCCCAAATGTGTATCTTCTAAATACATAACGCAATGATGACTGACTGACTGATCTATCAATACACAGCCCTAGCTACAGAGCAATCGGGCTGAAATCTGGCATGCAGATAGCCAATACAATGTAGGCATCTGTTAACAAAGTATTCTGATGAATTCTATCCCTAAAGGGATAAAAGTTTGTATGAAACTTCGTAAATTTTCGACTGATCAAACGGAAATTGAAGCTTGGAGCTACTATGACGTAAGCGTCCGCTTAAATGTATGTAATATGTATTATTTATTATCGCAAGAACCAAATTCAACGCAGACGAATCCGCGGGCAGAAAGCTTGTTAAAATAAAAAAGCACTATGTTGTAGTGGCCGTATTTTTTATTGCATCAAAGCAAAGTCTAAAACAATACATTTATATACAATACATTCTCCATACTCTCTGCCTACCGCAAAAGGGACTTGGCTTAAAGATGTATGTATTTACTTTTTTAATAGTACCATGTAACCTTCAATTATAATTAGATATGTATTTGATATGGATCATGAAGCATACGCACAAAAACCCAGTCATAGATGTTTTTCGTTCACCGGTAATACAGACGTGTTTATATCAAACGCGGATAATGTGACCTAAAAACCTTTAGTATTGTATGAATTTATATTATTGATATTCATTTTTAGCTTTAAATGCTAACTTAAGTACAAAATAAAACGGACCTATCTCGTTCAATTCGTTGGCCTACTTACGCCAAACAGAATAAGCAATATTAATTCGGAGTTAAATTCTATCTCGGAGTTAAATGATTAACATCACAAAGAGTTATGAGCTAACATAAAGTTAATGATTAGTGACAAGCAAATTCGCTTGAAGTAACTTAACCCCATATTTAAATATTTAATTCTATACTTGGACGCCAGTAAATTAGTAGTATTATATTACAAATATTTTCCGCATTTGTGAAGCCGTGGTTAAATTCTGATTCATAAAAATGATCTCAGACCAAAAAAACAAAAAAAAACTAATTAGTCTATGAATGGCGGAGTTTCGAGGAACCAAACAAAATGGAGCATACCACCACCTTAACTGAATTTGAAATCTCCTTGATAATAGCTATTTTACACGATCAGGGCCAACAACCAACAGAGGTCACCTCGGTTGAACTCGTAACCAAGGTAGTAGGAAGGTCACTTGGTTGGTC
>DVZN01000838.1:0-11545 GCA_018237365.1 Caria ino melicerta
GAGCCCAAAAATCCCTACTCTGTAATTTTCATGAAAATCGTTGGAGCCGATTCCGAGATTCCAATTATATATATATACAAGAATTGCTCGTTTAAAGATATAAGATACAAATCACACATGTTGATCTAACCCCAAAGTAAGCAAATTGTTTGCTTGTGATATGGGTGTCAGTCAACAATA
Source organism: Caria ino melicerta (assembly GCA_018237365.1). NCBI lineage: Eukaryota > Metazoa > Arthropoda > Insecta > Lepidoptera > Riodinidae > Caria > Caria ino. Next base: position 181 of record DVZN01000838.1, read on the forward strand.
TTATACATAGAAATACACATTTAAACATATATTTAATAATCATACCGTCCCAGATATACGAACTATGCGTCTATGTACACCACAGAACTAAACACGAGCCTCGTCGTCGATGAATAGACGATGTGGTGAGGCAAATACGCTCACCACTCGGCCAGCAAGACGATCGATAATAATTGATCAATATATGAACTATTTGCCCTTCGACTATTAACTACGACTTTGGAAGTTCCCCTCAATTTACCTAACATTCTATATTATCGTCAAGGTACCAATCCAGGCGAGCCGTTGCGAAACTATCATCTAGTACTACCAGTGAGGTAAGCAAGGTTCGTATTCGCGTACAGCAGTCTCCGTCGCTCGTCCCAGGCCAGCAGCTGCGTGACCTCGAAGTTGCCCTGCGTGAGCGTGGTGCGGGCGCCGCGGGCCAGCTGCACAGCGTGGCGCCACACGCCGCCCTGGTCGGCGATGGGCGCGCTGGAGAACACCCCGCCGGCGCCGCCCACCAGCGCTCCGCCGCCACACCAGCCGCATTCCTCCTCCGGGTCCGCGCCTAGGCCTGACCATCGCGACCCGTCGGATTCGTCTCTGTATATCTAAAATTAAAGCTGAGGTTACTTAACACGTTTGCTCAACTGACATTGAACTAATTTTGAAAAATCTCTTTTAATTCTTTTGTATGAAATGCCAAACTAGCAAAAAGTAAAAGTGGGTACCTATTCATGATACAAACGTCCGCTCCCGTCTGGGTCGGATCGAACCTTTAATCGTCATCATGGCTAGGCGTATACGCTCACTTCTCGACGATCGAGACGATCAAAAATGTTACACTATATTTTTTATATTATCTTCATCTATCAAAATGTTGTCTGTCAGATGGTACAAACCTATTTACCAAGTGAGACGACATATGTTACACGACAAGTAGTAGATTTGCTCGTTTTTTATTTATTACGTAAAAAAAACTTACATCTTGGCAATTGTAATGAGTAGCGCTGCATATGCTGACGATGGAGACATTTTGCGGCCGATTTAAGAGAAGCACTCCTATCTGACGCTCTGACATCCAACTAGTCCAACGGACATACCATCCTGGAGGAAAATGTTGTAATTATTAATAAAGATTCACGAAACAGATATACAACGCGAATGTGGACGGCTGTAGGTACACGGGGAGACCTAGGTTGACATTCCATGACCACTCATTCCATGTATCACTTGAGTATTATTCGAGAGCAGTGTTAATATCTTCCGAAACCAGTGTGTATGTATGAAGAGAGTAATGAATGTTGAGCAAGCTAGGCAAATATGTAGGAATCGTGACATTTGACACTTTATATTCACTGCCTATCTTCTACGGGATTTGGCGTGAAGATATCTATTTACTCACATTTTTAATTTTATTTATGTTAATATGTGGCATACACATAATAGCACGACTTCAAGTTTTCCTAGGCCCGTCTGGAAGGTGGGTAGCAACGTCTCCCGGAGACAACACAGTACATACTTACTGGTGTACACTGCGATCATTAACCCGCCTGCCTAGCGTGGTGACTATGGACATAAAAATGTATATTGATACACTGGCAGAGACCTACGTCCAGCTGTGGACTGCTACAGGCTGAGTTTTACATCACCTACATGATAACCGGATCCCAGCTTATGTAACACTATTACATTTGTTTGAAATGATGTTATATAGGTTATATATTACTTTGTAATGACGTTTTTGATGGGGGCTTTTCACGAGATTTTAAATATAGGGGGTTTGGGAGCTAAAAATCGATCTAGATAGATCTTATATCTGGAAAAATTAGTTTGTACCCTCTGTTTGCAAATCGAAAACTTCAAAGCAGCGCCATCTGTCCGTTCACGTGTAACCTTCATAGTTTACGAACTGATGAACAGATGACGCCTCTTTTAATTTGTTTTATAAATAGTAAGAATTATCAATATTAACATAATTTATCTGGATCCATTATATACGCATAAGTTAGCAATAATTGGTTGCGCCGACACTGTCAACCGAGCTGAGCTCAGTCACACTGAGTCTATTAATCAAAATGTTACTTACCACTGTCAACTTGTGAAGTGAAGTGTATTGCTTGTGGGAACAAAAACTTTGGTGTTTTGAGGCTGACCACGAAAACTGTAGCCGTCGGATTGTTTGTGTTCACCTGAAAGTTGAAATTAACCGTTTTTTAAAACTTACTTTAAAGGTTTTTTTACACAGAGTGAGAATGTCAACCTCATGAACTCTTTTTCTATCTTATACAAAACTAAAAAGTAAAATTATTTACAAAAATGTATGTATACATTTTTGTAAATAAACTTATTTACAAAAATTAAAACTAAACTAAACTTATTTACAAAAATGTATGTATACATTTTTGTAAATAAGTTTACTAATAATAATAAATTAGTAAATAAGTAATAGTAAATAGTAAATAAGTTTACTTTTTAGCTGTATACAGCATCTTAGCTGAGTCCGTTAAAGGCTCAGCCAAAACATCATTATACAATCCAATATTGTTAAGGCTTTTATCGTATACACGCAGTAAAACTGAAAAATACTTTCAAGACAATTTTTTCCGATTTCGATTGTATCAAACGGGAAAAATACCCTTTCAAACCAAATTGTTGAAACGTCATAAGTGTTAATTTTTTTAACTTCCCACTAAGAAAATTGAAAATTTTCAAAAGTGAAGAAGGTATATAGTTTTTACCCCGATTTTCGAAAATCGAGATTACACCACATCTTCACGTTTTGAGGTCTATTTTTAATGTGGTGTCAAGATGTATGTGTGTTCGTGCGTGCGTACAACCTCAATAAACTGCGCTTACAACCACCAATTTCATCAAAATCGGTTAATGCGTACGTGAGTTATCGTTGAAGAAAAACATTGAAAAAATCGTTATTTAAATTACTCCGAAGTTTTTGCCAAAATGTATTTTGTTGTTATTAACTTTGTATATAATTGAAAAGCTGCGTTAAATGCCGTACAATTCATCAAATTTTGAAAATTGAAAACAATTTATACCTTCTTATTAAGAGCCCAAAGTAATTTAAAACATATTTTGAGTTCTTGAAACAAGTAAAGCAAGTACTTGATGGTTCAAATTAGTGGAAAGTTGCAGGGATGGCCCGTAGGGTCAACCGATTTCCTAATATTTTAATTTAATATAGTTTTCACATCGAAATAAATTCTGAGTTTTCATTAATCAAATGAGAGATACTACTACTGAGATTACGCAAAACTGGCACTAAATGTACTATAGAATGTCTTTCACCGAAACCTCTAAAATTACCAGTGTTTCTCTATTATATTATGTATGTATTATACATATAAACCTTCCTGAATCACCCTGTCTATTAAAAGAAACACATCAAAATCTGTTGCGTAGTTTTAAAGATTTAAGCAGCGGATTTACCAGCAGGCTGAGAAGGCTTGAGCCTGGGCGACATCTGGGCGAAATCGGGGACCAACATTTTTCTTTAATAAATTAATAGAATTGAAATTGTAAGCAATAAACTCGTTCACTATAATATTGATTAGGTATTTTTTTCAAAAATGGAATTGTTACATTATTTTTTAATGTAATTAATTATTATGGTGGAGAAGGTATAATAAAGACGTCTATAGAGGCGGCATATAGACTACTGGCGGCAAATATCTAAATCCGTCACTGGATTTAAGCATATATAGGGATAGACAGACGCGACTTTATTCTATGCTATGTAGTGATTAATAACAATAATTATTCAAAAGTGAAATGGATTTATTGAGAAAACAAAATAATTATTGATTTAAATTGTATTCGAGTCATGACATCTCCAATGTATATTATTCTGTATTTTATATAAAATAAATAAAAATATCGTCATGCCCATGTATGCTCAAAAGGTTAGGCAGAGGTCTAGTATCAGTCGACGATTAGTCGACGACGTTAGGTCCCATGATTTCAAATACATTCCATATTTTTTGTCAGAAAGCCAGTTATGTTTTCAGAAAAACTGAAGAACTTATAGAACAAGTAGCCCGATCCGGGAATCGAACCCTAGACCACGTGCGCCAAAGTCGCAGTCGTCACTGGTGATTCTATATATACATTATATTAAACGTATTTTGTTTGGATTCTACATGTTATTATAGCTTTTTAAAGTTATGTATCCGTAGGAAAAAGGAGCTCTTATAAGATCACTATAAGAATAAGAAATAATTTCTTGTGCATTCTACCTTAAATGTTAAATATTAAACTATGTTACCCGTCTGTCTGTAAAGTCTTTAATTTAGACTATCAGAAATATCAAACTGAAATATCAATACTAAATATGGATTTTGTACTTTGTTTTGTTTTGATATTTATTAGGTATATTATGTTTATGTCATTATTATATAACACCCATCTGTCCATTGTTGAAAGAGGAAACATTCAAAACGTCCCTATATCATTAATTTTGCCACTTATTTGTGGAAAGGGGTCCGCTGTAACAATCGCCTCGGAGGGTAAGCTTCTAGGCGATAGAGCCCTTACTACCTTTTTAAACAGGGCATTGTTCGCCGTCAACCGCAGACCGTTAGCGGTAATATATATTAACGAGTAAACGGTTACAGTAAATAATTAATCGAATGTCATTTTATTTCATTACTGCGCTCACAGAATACACACTGGTACAAAAATTAGGATGAAATATAAAAAACCAGTTAAGTTTTACTTAAATTATATTTTTAACTAGCTGCCCCGGCGAACTTCATTCCACCAACATTTTAGGGCAACTGCTTTTAGGGCTTTCCCGCAAATTATTCGATTTTTTCTCGCCTTTTAAACCTTCCCTAGACATCCACGAACATTTCAAGACTAAGATAAGATAAATCCGTTCAACCATTCTCGAGTTTTAGTGAGACTAACAAACAGCAATTAATTTTTATATATATAAGATTAAATTGAGTCCAAATTTAACTATGTAATTTTTAAAAGCAAATATTTTGTTACTTACTTTTGCAAGCCAAGATTTCCCTTATTAAGTGAGACACTGGAGTTAGAGAATAGCAGCGAGGCATCAAGAATATTACAATAAGTTCACTTATTTGCCGTAAATAGTGCAGCTCCGTGTCACATGACATCAAATGTGGAGCAAGAGCAAATACTGGGGGTCTGTTGAGCTCTATCCTGTGAAATTAAATTAAAATGTATTCCTGCATAGAAAACAGCTCAATTGAAAGCAGAAAAACTGCATGTCTACCAGGTATCTAATAAAATGTAAGCATTACCTTTAAGTGTATTTATTACTAACACCATTACAAGAATTGTAGTACAGCACACCCAGACTGGAATTTTGTACCTCACATATTCTTGCCACCTTAATCAAAATTAAACACTATCATGTTCCTTAGAGGTTACAGTATTTACATGATATGTAATTTCATGTATTAGTATTGTTGTATATATAGTTTTGTATTTCAGGACTCTGTACTAACTGTACAGACTGTACTAACTAACTGACTGTACTAACTGTATATTTCTTTAAGTATATAACTTTAAAGAAATATACCTATATAGTATGCAAAATACTATATTTCAGTACAGAAAATATGATACGAAACTTATAATCAGATTATTTCATTTCTGTTTTTTATTCCTGCTACTTCAGAATTCACAGAAACAATAATATCTATTGTGATAATATCTATTATCTATGAATTCAAAATGTGTTAAAATAGAAACAGAAATCCTAAACAACTAATTACAAACTAACTAATACAATTCTATGATCAAATCATCTGTGTATTATCTGAGGATGGTGTTAAGAATCTCCGAAACAGGCGTGTATGTGAGAGTATTGAATGTGAAGGAAACTAGGCAAGTATGTGGGAGTCATGACACTTGGCACTCGATACCCTCTGCCTATTCCATGAGGGAATTGGCTTGAAGATACGCATGTATGTACAATGGAAAACCAAAATTTTAAAAGTAACCTGGATTACATTCAAATTAATAAATACTTTTACATTAATAAAAAATAAAGTTTCAAATACTTACGAGCAAGTTTTAGCAATTCTTATCTTTTCAAAATGAAGTGTTATTTTTGTGACCATATCATTAGCTAATAATTTTTCAGCATCCACTTTCAAAAGCCTCTCGTACAAGTTTTGTATTCCTCCCCAAATATGTTCTTTAAATTTATCTATGACAGGTTCAGGCTTATGAGCAAGTTCTTTTAGCCATCGAGTGACAAAATCTCTAAGAAAGTAATCTAATAATAGCTGAAGTTGACTATCCACTGTTCTTCCAAATATTACAGGCAGATGTGTCTTTTTTGTAGTCATCGCCCAATTACTCTGTTCTTCCTAATGAAATCAAGGATTTATATTAAAAGCAACAAGTAAGTATGTGCATATAATGCAGTAATAATAGACTATCTAGCTGGCTGAGTGGTAGCGTAGTTGCTTTACTATGACGATGAATAGCGAGGCTCTGGTTCGATTCCCGACAGGGGTGGGCGTTTATGTGTTGAACACAGAAGTTTGCATTTCTGGGTCTGGGCGTTTATTTCATGTATTGTATCGTTGACTAACACCCATAACACAAGCAAATAATTTGCTTACTTTGGTGTTAGATCAATGTGTGATTTGTCCAGGAAAAAATACTACAAAGAAATCTACTTCCAAATCAAGAACATTTTAACTTTTAATGGGGCCAACTCGGTTATGCTCTTTCGAACAAAAAAAAATGGTCTACAATTGGCAAATAAATCAGTGAACATACATAAAAAATATACATACAGTCAAACATAGAACTTTTAGAAAGTCATTTATTTATTTGAAAAAGGTGTAACCAACAGCTGATACAATGATTAGGCTTATAATATAGAAGTACAGTAATGTACAAGTCAGTTAAAATAAACTTAATACTTTATTTTAAGTTGTTATTGAATAATAATTATAATCAAATTAGAAAACAGATAATTGAATATTATGACTCAGTAGTCAAACATAGTCACTAAAATATTGTGAATATTTTAATTATAAGTTTGACACCACTTCATGTACAAAGACTTATGAGAAACCAATGAAAAGCATTCATTTCTATAAAAAAGTATAGACAATTTATTCATAAAAATATCCCTAAACTAACTCATCTCAAAGCTTTTTAAAAAAATTAATTTTTATTATTTTTCAAATATTAAAAGCTAAAAATACTAGCTGAATATTATTTCCAAACTAGTAAATAAATAGAAAGATTTTTACAAATAAGAGAATATCTAGGCTTTTTTGAGAATATCATCATTGTGTACGTACTTACTTTACGCAAATAAACTATTTTATTATTTATTTTTGTTGATATAATTCAAAAAGAATCTCATGCAAATACACTAACCCTTAATGCTTCCTCCAAGGCCCGAACTTGTTTTTCTGCTTTATCTATCAAAAACAGAGACGTTTGATGGGGTGAAGATAGTGATATATGACTCCAAAGAGTTAGTACAAAAACTGAGACTATGATACAAATACTGAGAGTTAGAAAATAGGATAAACTCCATGTATAAGGAAAACACCATAATAAAGATAGGCATATAGGCCCTATAAAATATACAAGGCATTTCAACATGACTAGTTAACTGAGAAATTTATTCACAATTAAATCGATACATTATAGGTTTAGGTTTTGTTTATTTTTGTACGATTATTTATACTGTTCTATAATTTGGCTTGTAACCAAAATAATAATTTATATCACTGATACTCAATTAAAAATCACATTGCGCTTAAGTACAGGTATTGTAATTAGGTTGACACTAAAAACAGTCACAATTCGCAAATTTTATTGCGTTGGATAGCTCATAGCTGTTCATTTTATTTTGTAAATCAATGAATGATTAAGTTTGACAAAACCTAAGGACAAAACATAGTTGTCTAAATTCAAGTCACAGACTGTCACAGACTAAGAAGAGAAATTCAAGTGACACCTAGAGACAATTATGAATTGACACATTGACACTGACAAAAATGACTTTTTTTTCTTAAATTATTCCTTTCAAGGAAAAGCAAAGCATCTCAGACCATACAGCCTAGTCTGCCGTTTCATCATTTTATTCATATTATAGTTTTTTTCATCAGTATTCTTCAAATATTCATATTAACATAGTCCTTGTGTCATCATGTCATTGTAAGTCGTCACTGTTAGTCTGTCTTGGTGCCAAACAAGGAAATGGCAAGCTTGCCTAAGCTTTTCGAAAAAGTTTTGGTGGCAACGAGAAAACACATGATGCACTGATTTTTACACAATTTCTTCATTCCTGCACGTTCACTGAACGAAATAACACAAAATGCCACCAATTTTAGCCACATTATTCTGCATTTACACGAAATAATAAATTTATGAATAAACTCGCGCACATGTCTAGTCGCGATCCCACTAAAACTCCACTTAAATGAGTTTTACAACTGATGTCTAATGATCATTGACCACAGATTCAATTCAATTCTAGTAAAATGGCTTCCAGTCGTTTTTCATAACTTATTTACGAAGGATCCCAATAAGCGATCTCAAATCATTTTTACCAATCTTCGATTGAAAGCATGATTTTTTGAAATCAGGTGATAAGTTGATGCAAAATATTTAAATTGATAAATGGCAGTTGCCAACGCCCAAGCTAAAAATGAGAGTAAGAAGAAAAGTTAAAAGTTCCGAATGCCAATTTCCCAAATGCCAGGGATAATTTACGTACTCTGTGTGCCAGAGTTCTGGCGGGATTGTGACCAGAATGAAAGAACTAGGTATTATTACTACTACTAGGTATTATAACTAGGTATTATGAAGAATATTAATAAAACGGCAGACTAGCCTGTATGGACTGAGATCTTTTGCTTTTCCCTGAATGGGAATAATTAAAAAAATGCCAAATGTAACTTTTTTTTGTAGAATTTTTATTTCGTATTTTGGTTTTTGAAAGTGGAAACTATCATAGTTATATATGTATATACCTATACTTGAAACTATTGTCTTCAGTAATAAATATGTAGTCTATGACTATTATAATTGTAAATACTAAAAAGATGTGTAGGTTATAGGGACAAATTTATATTACTTACATACTCAAGAATAGTTCTTTAATTTGTTAACATCTGCCAGCAGATATGTCGACTGTAAAGACTACATATTTAGTTGTTGGCGGTGGTATTGCCGGTGTTACTTGTGTAGAAACCTTAGCTATTTTACATCCTGAAGAACCGCTAGTAATAGTAACAGCTTCTTCATTGGTCAAAAATGTTAGCAATGTAAGTTTTTATGCAAAAACTGTAGTAAAATTTGATGTTCACGACACAGAAGCCAATTCATTGTTAAAAATTCACCCTAATTTAAAAATAATCTATGGATCCTTAAAGTATTTAGATTCAGATAAAAAAACTGCTATTACAGATGAAGGCTGTATAATCAATTATGACGTTGTTTGTATTTGCACCGGAGGAATACCAAAATTAATTTCTGATTCGCAAAATTGCAGCAGAGTTTTGGGAATAAGAGATACTGATTCAGTTCAAGAGTTTCAAGAAAAACTTAAGACAGGTAGTAAAATGGTCATTGTTGGCAATGGCGGCATAGCTTCAGAAATTGTTCATGCTACTAGAGGGATTCAAAAAGTTTGGGTAATAAGAGATGATTATATTTCATCAACTTTCATAGATCCTGGCGCAGCTGAATTCTTCCAAAACACTTTCAAAAAGGAAAAGGACTCACAACAGAATAAGCAAAGTACTGTATTAAGAAGGCATGTTTTTACTGAAGAAGACACAGTTGTATCTCTAAATAAAAATCTAAAATCAGCTGCTTTAGGCCCTGACTGGTATCGTAAATTAGAAAACATTAGAAATGAAACAGGTGAGCAGGAATTGGAAATCATTTATAAAGTTGAAGTAGAATCTGTGCGTGAAGTTTGTGATAGTAAATATCCTTTAGAAGTGAAACTTTCTAACGGAAAAACTGTCAATTGTGACTTTGTAATATCAGCTACAGGAGTTACCCCTGCTGTCAATTTTTCTTGGAGCCAAGTTCCTGCTAGAGCTAAAGATGGTGGATTAGCTGTTAATGAATTCCAAGAAACATCTGTTAGAGATGTATTTGCCGCAGGAGATGTTGCCAGTGCTGCGTGGACACCGTCTCCACAATGGTTTCAGCTACGGCTGTGGACACAGGCAAGACAAATGGCAGGTATGGCTGCAAAAGCCATGCATGCCAGAGTTATGAATGTTGAAGTGTTGCAAGATTTTTGCTTTGAATTATTTACTCACTGTACAAATTTGTTTGGGTATAGAGTAGTACTTCTAGGAAAATATAATGGTCAAGGCTTAGGTACAGATTATGAAATACTTTTACGGACAACTCCTAATATGGAGTACATTAAATTTGTACTGCAAAATGGTAGATTACAAGGTGCAATTTTAATTGGGGAAACTGATTTGGAGGAAATGTGTGAAAATTTGATTTTAGACCAAATAGATTTGACACCTTTTGGTGACGATATTTTAAACCCAGATATTGATATTGATGATTATTTTGACTAAATATTTAATTTTATATCGAACGTGATAATGCATTTCTAACATAAGTTTGGATGGGCGACCTTTAGGACACAGGATTCCTTCAAGAACCATGTAATTGTAACTACAAATAAAATACAACTTTTTATACCACCTAAGGTTACATTGTAAGTAACATACTAGTCAATATCTTAAACAAGTACTAACTCTACTACTTAATAAATATTGTTTTCCAAAATAAGCCAAAATATTGGGACAATATATAATGTTAGAGCTTGTGAAGTGTATTTGCAATTCTAATTAAGAATTGATTAAAATTATTAAATGCTCAGCTCATCTAAAACCTTTCTGCTGAGAGTCATCTAAAGTTAATTTGCTTCTCTTGTTTTTTGGACATGACAAAGAAAAGGGATTGATATATAGTTGGTCAATGGTTAGGGTATCTGCCTGACTACATTGACAAATAATGAGGTTTACGTTTGATCCACCTCAAGATGGACATTTGTGTGATGAACATATACATATATTCATATTCTGGGTCTGGATGTTCAAATTTATTTTAGTATTTTTAACAAATGTATTCTTAAGTTTACCTATAGCAAATAATTATATTATTTTGAGGTTAGATCAATTTGTGTAACTTGTCCATTAAAATATATATTCGACAGAGCGAGTGAAGGTCTTAGTTTTCAAATGGGACAGATTTGTTATGTTCGATGATAACTTGAGTATTTTTCACCCGATAATATAATGTCATCAAAAACATCCTGTAAAAAAACCCAAGTCTCGCAGCTCAGTCTTTCTACCGTAAAAAGTTGTGAGATCCA
>DVZN01000839.1:0-11544 GCA_018237365.1 Caria ino melicerta
ACATTCCAATCCCGGGCAATATCATGCTTACTCAGAATAATCTGAAAAACATTTTAAGAAAAGTTGCCCGACCTGGGTATTGAAACCGGGGCCTAAGCGGCTAGCGGTCTTAACAGGCGACAGCCGTACCGTTACACCACATAGGCAATTAATCAATATCATCCAAATATCTACATTTGCTTAGAAAGCAACAATAAATAATCTACACATTAGCATAATCTGTATATCTGGCGCTGACATCGTAATCGTTCGAGAAACTCCGTCGTATACGGTTTTCTCCGTGGAACATTTATAATTATTCACTGTTAGGGTACCTTCATACAAAGGTATAAACAACGCACTGATTCTGAGACTGCTATGGTCTGTTCTTTCGAACTATAAGTAACATTTCTTTATTATTTAACACTTCATTATATCAAATTAATACGAAAATAAACAAAATTCAAAAAAGGACGAGTTTGTTTTTAAAGATATCGGATTATTCATTCTACCGTGTAAAAAAGAATAAGATGAAATATTCATTCATGAAGATTCAATGTAAAAGTTCTGCTAAAATGTTGGAAAAATTTTAGCAACTTTGACGAATCAATACGAGCTTATTTGAGTTCTCGGTAATAAGAAAATTCTATTAAAGCTGTATGCTGGTTGCATGCTGTGTTGCTCTACAACTTGCATAGGAAGGGATTTAGACCATGTCGCTGGCCGAGTGGTAACGAAGTTGCCTTACCTCGTCGACAAATATCGAGGCTCGGGTTCGATTCCCGACGAGAGTGAGCTCTTGTGTGATGTACATAGACGTTCGCATTTCTGGGTCTGGGTGTTTATTATTTTTTTCCGGTGTATATGTATTTGTATGTACAATATCGTTGACTAACACCTATAATACAAGCAAATAATTTGCTTTGGGGTTAGATCAATATGTGTGATTTGTTCAAGGATATTTATTTATTAATTTATTAGCTCAACCACCATGCATTTTCCTTTATATTAGTGGGTACTGTTCTATTTCGGGCTGAAGTGAATTACAAATTAATTGTAAATTATATATTTTATTATGTCATTATTTTGAAAAGATAGAGAGATATTTTGTATTGTTACCGCTCTGTTCGGTCTTTCAATATGAAGAGCTCTTAATCTAATGAGTCCTTTTTAATACGTGTTCCACAATCCGAGGATTTCGCGTAAGTCTAACTGTTCCGAATACATGAATGGATTATGTGGTAAGAAATATCGCGTGAGTATATGTTGAATTGTTGGTTCTTATAATTGTATTATGACTCTTTGTAATTGTATTTTTAATATGTATTATGAAAGGACTTTGGATGTTTTTTTTTTACAATGTATAGGCAGACATTTGACCACCATCTCATCTGATGTTAAGTGACGCTGTAGTCTAAGATGGATCATGCCTACCTAGATACAGCCTATTCACTCTGGCCTTAAAGATAGCTAGATTATATTGATCCGGGAATACACTAGCAGGCAATGAATTCCACTCCTTGGCCGTTCGCATTAGAAAAGTTGAACTGAATCGTTTCGTGCGGATGGGTGGAATAAATATTAGAAAGTTCTCTGTATCCGTAGGAAAAGCGCAATATAGTAAGATCATTTTATTGTCAGATTGTCCGTAACGTCCGCCTGTTTGTAAGACCCTTAGAAACGCGTTGAGATATCCAATTGAAATCTATACCAAGTACTATCTGCGGCCCCCTTCAGCCATAAAAAAATCAAACTTGTGAGTCGAGATGATCCAAAGATATAGCTTTTTTTCATTCGTCCGTTTATTTTCTATTATTTTCCTTCAATAGTCAAACCCGTTTCCCTTTAACTTGGAATCATGTGACAAATTTTTTTACAGCACATGTAAAAAAAATCTCCTTAAAAAAATCATAGAATTTATTACCTTAATATTAAACTGCTCGTACTTTCTCATTAAAGACTACCTAACGCCAATCATCACATTTTTTTGGCTAGATGGAAATTACTTGACTGAGCTAGCTGAGATGGCGGCAGAGTAGAATAACACCACCACTTGCATCGTAAAAGGCGATGAAAGACGCACCCGGGAGATGGTCAGCAGCACCTTCCAGAGAACACAATCCAAACAGACATACAGTGTGTCACCAACACCTAGCTTGGTGACTAAGTGCAAAATCCCTCTATTCTGAGACAGGCCTAGTGGACTCCAATAGGCTGATGAATGAATGAGCTAGCTAGTAGACTTACACATTAAGTCTTATACCCCGGCCAATGGCGTCGCTATCGTAGGGCTAGGCAGTGCAGTGCACCGGGGCCCCGAAGCTCAAGGGGCCCTTTAACCTAAGTTTACTAAGATTTTAAACGAGAGGAGGGCGCGATTATTTGTATATGCACCGGGGCCTTTGTTCACCCAGCTACGCCACTGACCCTGGCCTCAGGATAGAGACGTACTTATAACACATTTGATGTCCTATTCATACATATAGCTATCTCTTTCTATAAGGTTAGCCTTATGCCTATTCGAGATCTCCTTAAAATATTCTTAAAGTAAATCTTGGTCTTAAAAATTTTATAAATTTGTAAAACGAAAAGACTGATTTTGTGTAATGCAGAGACTACTTGAAGTTCTCCGCTAACGACGTATTTGCCGCGTCGGTGCCGACATCTCAACCCTAAGTAGTTTCTTTGCTTTGAGTGCTGCCTTTTCACGATATTTTAAAGAAAAATCCAATTAGACGAAGATAAAACACTTTTGTTTTTAATAACATAAAACTGTAATTTTATTTAATTCTATATTTTTATTAAAATATATTCAAAAAAAATTCTCGTGTTGAGGATTGTTGGGAACCCGTCTCATGTCCTATCCCCTATAGACCAACTGCTCCTCTGGCAGGTAGATCACTCGTGGCAGGATCCATTGTCTACCGTATTACCTACTCCTGCTATCATAACTTCTGTTCCGGTCTGGAGGGTAGGATAACCGTAGAACTGCATATTAAGCCTAACGTTCCCAAGACGGTAAAGCACCTATTACATCCATGGTGTCTATAGCCGACGGCTGTCTTATCATCATACTGCGTGCTTGTTCGTTGTCTTCCTTCATAAAAAATACATTAATCGCATAATATAATATGTCTGCCTCTATTGGGGATAAAACCTAAGCCTCTCATGCGGCGTCGTTTGTTGTATATATGTTAATTATTCTATCGACAAGGATGGCACGATAAACGATAAGGAAAAGTACAGGACCATATTACAGCCAGTTTTTTTTATACAATAGGAGACAAACGGGTAGGTGGGTCAGCTGATGGTAAGTGATCACCGTCGCCCACGAACATCTGCAACACCAGAGATCTCACAGGTGCGTTGCCGACCTTTAAGGAATGAGTACGCTCTTTTCTTGAAGGTCCCAAAGTCGTATCCATTTAGAAATATCGCTTTGGGTAGCTGGTTTCAGTTGCGGAGTATTTACTTATTCGTGCAAGTGCTTCGCGGTATTTGTAAAAGTTTCATTATTTTTTTTACTTTATTTAACTAAAATCTTCACATACTTATAACTTAAAAGACAACTTAAAAAACTTAGGTTTATTAGCAAATACCATTTATTCTTTCTGTGTACGACGCAGAGAATGAATATCATAAAGCGTAGGGATTTCATAAAACAATTTTCAATACTCACTTTCATCGGCACTTGGCGGAATTCTATTGTTTATGTAAAAAAAAGTACAATTAATGCGTGTCTCTGTTCTGTTTTCATAGAACTACACCCTTTTTATAATACGTCAGACGATTCTTTCAAATGTATATTTATTTATCAAGGATAATTCTAAAGGTTTGTTAGTCTGAATAAGTATGTAAACTAATCAAACCAACCTATGTTGCGATAGTTGATTGTACAAAGTAGAAAAATGCAAAATACTTAGAGTCACATTGCGGTTAGGCTTCGCGCGTCGGTTGGGTGATTTGTCTCGTTATGTTTACTGCCTGTTTTATACCTTAAAAGCCATTAGAACTTGCCACAATCTTAATGCGATTTGAAGAAAAGCTTTTAATTTAATGTAATTTTTGTCTAAAGATAGTACCTAGGTAGGTACTATCTTTAGACTAAAATTATTTTATAATTATTAGGTAATCAATCGCTATACATATAGCTTCCGCAATGAGCGATGACGGCGAATTGACCTGACAGAGCGCAACAGCCGATACTCCCTCTATCGCGCCGCGCGCATACAAAGCTATCTTAATTACCCTTACTCTCTCGTATTAATAAAGTAACAAAAATATATATTTATATTTCAGCCAAACAGCCTACCATACGAAAGTGTGACAATATTCTGTCCATCGGAGCGCGCGGATTTAGTTGACCTGGTGACGTCAGAGGACGTTCTACTTGATCTCACCCAACCATTGTACCTGAACTTCACTCACGAGGCGATCGTGGATCGCCTGGAGAAACACTATGAGGCGCACGACAAGATCACTGGCGACGTTTATTCTTGCGACCAACCACCAGCGGATGCCGACACGGATGAGTATGTTTTTATTATGATTGCAAACATAAGTTGTGGTGTTTAAAAACACATGGCTCGCATGTAACCCCGGCAAGACGCCGAGCGAAGCATAAGGCAGTGCTGGAATTACGCATAGGCCCGTGAAGCCTGGGCTTAGAGCGGCATTATTCAAGGGGCGACAAAATTTTAAAGACTAAGTTTAAAACATGCACAAGCATATTTACATACACTTGATGAGTTATCATGACACTTGGCACTTGACTGTCCCTGGCTACTCCGCAAGTGTCTGGGTGTGAAGATATATATGTATGTAACATTCCTCGAAACGCTTTGTTGTTATTTTGGATGGATGTTTCGTTACCATCACATCAACGTATAGTGAAAAATGTAATGTTCAGTTTAGAGGTAACAAGCAAAAGAAAAATACGACGGAAAAGAGAACATCCTTTTTTGAGAAACCAGTTGAAAATGTACGGCACTGCGAAATTTTTAGGCGACCAATGGTGGCTGTTAAGAATAACGTCTATCTGTATGCTATCTGTGTCTGCCTGACAGTACAAAGTGGTAAAATTAGGGCTACCACTATTACTCATTCACGTTCCATAATGTGTTGTATTGTCATTCAAAAGTCTGTCTAATCCTAAGATAAATTAAAAATAACACCTACCATGGTCTAATTTCAAGTCGCTGCGATTTTATTATTAAAAATATATTTAATGTTAATTCAGAGTAACTAAAATTTTCCCATGTGCTACGAACCATTTCATAATACAGTTTTCAGTTGCTCAAGTTCTTGTTTCTTTACAGCTTGCCACCGGACGTGGAGTTAGTTCGTCTACAACCGGAGCACATGAAGGCAGTTTACGATCTCTACCCAGCAAGTGACATTGAATGTCGGGAAGTTTTCGAAAAGCTTGTTGGGGAGTTGCCAGCGTACGGTATATTTGTTGAAGGACAATTAGCAGCATGGATGGTGCAGTCTTACTACGGTGCCATGTTTTCAATGCAAACTCGACCCGAGTTTCGCAGGAAAGGCTATGGCATTTACTTGGCAAGGCGTCTAACCAAAGAAGTGGCTGCTAGAGGCTATAAGCCGTTTGTTGTGATTCGTCCGGAGAATGACGCGTCTCGTTCGTTGTATTGTAAGCTAGGATTCGAAAAGCGTTTCCGTACGGTACGCGCCGTTCTACGTCCCCGCTAAAAATTTAAAGTTGATCACTAGCAGATTTTATTTTTTTAAGACTTTTGAATCAATTTAGCTTGCGATCTTTGATCGTTTAGAAGAATCTTAGAACTTAGAAGCTAAAACAGGGAAACGGCTAGTGCTCTCTACGCTGTTTGATTTTTAAAATCCACCACAATAGATAGACACTTGTATCAAATTAAATACTTGTATTTGAAAGCTATTACTTTGGATACGTTTAACAAAGAAAAAAGTTTATTGGCCTTAAGCTAAGATAGTTTTTGTCTCTATTGCTTGCAAACAAAACATATTCCTCCTACTCGCAAACTCGTGGTAGAATTAACTTTTATCTCAATGCAAGAAGGAGGGATAAATTTATATTTGAACAGATAATAGTTGTATGTTATGCGCTTAAGGTAACTCCTTCGTATAAGCATATCTGAAGTGTCGGGTAAACCTACTAATGTAGTATTTGTTATACTAATTGTTTAATACTTATTTATTCCAATACCTACTTGAGAGCCCTAGCTACTATGTTTTAGTGCAAGCCTAGATAATAATCTCAAAGATTCTAACTAGTCAAGAATTATTTGAACCTGACGCCTGTCGTAATTTACATTCCCTTGATTTAAACTCTAGGCGAAACAATATTTCAGTTAGCCCCAAAGTTTATAAGGTTCTAATGAATTCTTGCCTATGTTAGCTTGTGCCATTTAGGCAAACGCTTCATTACAACTGATTAATCAAGCCTAACAGTTCCCAGTCTCGTAGTTTATAAAACTTGAGACTTCCGATTCTTGTTCAAACATTTGACGTCATCCACTAGGTACTGAGTTAAGGATATGTAATAAATAAGAGCATATATATTTACACTATAGACTGGGAATTCTCAAACCTTTCAAATGTAAGCGGAGCAAAAATGTTGCTAAAATGACATCACCTAATTCATTTTTGTCAAAGTTATAGTAATGACACATTTTGTCTAAGAATACATTTGTGCGCTTCAGCATTCGATATGACTACAGAGTCTATAGTGTAATAGTGTAAGAGCAAGGTGTCATTTGAATTTAAGTTAATATACTAATAATTGTGAGAACAACTGTAGCTCTTTATTTATTATCAGTACCTATGTAGACTTTGTTATTAGAGGTGGCAAGGGAAATAGAATGCTGCTGCAGCTTTAACTTTACCAATATGTCCAACAGCAACGCATTTTGTTTGCGTTCGAAAAATACTTCAAGAAGGCTTAAAAGCTCTACACTTTCCATCGTCGGCAGTTGGTGAAACTGTATTGTCATGATTAATAAGTCACTTATTGGGAATGTAAGTCACTTGTACACATTCTCAATGAATGTGTACAAGTGACTTATTAATCAAGGCTTAAAAGCCTAATGCAATTTATGCTGGGTAGGTTATCAGTATTTGGTTTCGTCTAAATATGCAATAAAGGATGGGCAGGTCAGTTTTAATTATTTTATAGATACCGTGTTGTACAAAAGCGTTACTTAGCAGTAGTAGAACACTGACAGATCTATAACGATAGACATTATCGTCTCTATGGCCTAGTGGTGTCGGTGTCCGACATTGACGCGAGAGGCCCCGGGCTCAATTCCTGAATCGGGCAACTTGTTCTAAGTATGAGTTTTATCAGTTTTTCTGAAAAACATAACGTTGCCTGGGATTGGATTTGTGCCTGATTGGCGACGGACTTGCCATCCGTTACATTATGGAACCTAATATCGTCGGCTAGTCGTTGGTGCATACTAGTATTCATAAAAAATACGAGAAAAGCATGACATTATTTATACGCAAAAAGATAAATACTAGTAAAGGAGTAGCAGAAGAGGAATTAAGCCTTTTTAAAAGAATAAACTATACTATAGAACGATTACAGTATTTTATAAAATGCGTTGCTGTAGACGTACAAAAATTTAAAAAAAACTGTCACTACACTCAATAGCACAATTAAAAAATTATAGCACCATGGTTCATCAAAGGCTTAAACTTCAAATGTAAACAAAAATAGTAGACGTATTATATGTATTTCAATATCAAAAAGGCATAAAAACAGGCTCGTAAGTCTCTACTTGCTGAGGTAACATGTGATACTAACTTACACAGGCCAGGGTAACTTGGGCGGATAAAATAAAACATATTGATAACGATTAGGGACTAATTTGGGATCTTTTAACGCTTTTAGGTAGTTCACAAAAAATATTTTACATTTCACATACAATATTAGTGAATCGGTTATGTTTTTTTAAGCGTAGCCGCCGCTTTGAGGAATTAAAACACTGTTAAGAACGAAAAATTTTACGGCGCCTCTGGGGATTGAACCCACGTCTCCAACGTACCGGGCTGTTGTGCTAAACACCATTCATTTTTCGTTCTTAACAGTGTTTTAATATTAGTGAATTATTCGCTTCTGTGGTCGAGTGGTGTCGGTGTCCGATTTAGGAAAATATTCGCTCAAATTTGAATTCACCAAAAACCTGTAAGTACGTCCCTTTTTGAATACCTAGCCATAAATCCAAACAGCCTATTGTTTTTTCTGTTTTTTTTTTGAGCTTAGAAAAATTCTTGGCCTACCATTATTTTTCCTTTGCAGTAATATTTATTGCCAAAAACTTTTCTACATAGAAAAAAATATTAGATCTGTTTAGCAACGTATAGGAAAGTTATAACCTCACAGATCTATCAACGCACAGCTCAATCTACTGGAAAGATAGAACCTCAGAGTAGCCGATACCTGCCATGGATATAACTAAAATTTGACTCACTATTAGCTATAATGATGTAAAAGTGCGTCAAAAAAGTTTCCGACATTTTTGGATTAAAAAAATACCTATTTTTGGGTGAATTTTTGCAATACGATAAGGGCGATGGTATGGGAGTTTCAGTAATTTTGAACTTCGATTATCACTTGTGTCTAAAGGTCTGAAGTCTAACACTTTATGAAAATTTAAAAAAATATTAACATTTTATTTATTCATCAACTTGTTTTATTTGATCCGCCTCTGCATGGATATATATAATCATGCTGAAACTTAATACAATATAAATGTAACCAAATATGAGATATAACCATTTAATATTGTACACCTTGTGAAATTGTCCAAATGTCCTTCAGGAGACTTGAATACCATGGCAGCATGTAGTGACGATAAATTTTGCTACATCTATTGAAATGATTTAGATATTAAAATATTAGCGATTCAAAATATGTACCATTTTAGCTAAAATTGAAGCACCTTAGTTTTTGGCAATATTTTTAATCATAAAAAATAAATCCAAAGACGGTCTTATCGGCTTGAAATTCATGGCGTATTTTGAAACGTTTCTATTTTAAATCGTTCACGAAAAACGTTAGATAAAAAGTTAGAAATTATATAGGTTTTATAAGTATTCATTTTGTACTGAATATCTGATTTTATGTTTAGATATACTTTAAAGGAGAATGAGTGAAAGGAAATAATGGGAATGGCGCATTTTCTATTTTAGTATTTATACAAATAATATGAAAATACTGTCAAATGAGTAAGTTTTAAGTGATATTATTATATGTTATTCATTTATTATCGCACAGTTATTTTAACTCATTTATTTATACACATCTATATTAAGACTTATATTATCTATGGCACGAAAATAGCTAGATATTTGTCTATATTTACCACTTGCTATTCACTAATCACAATAGTTCATTCCTATAGTAGTTCACATAAGCTCTTACCTAACGTCTTCTATTCTATCTTTTGGAAGGTGGCCTCCAATCGCGTTAAGGCAACTGATTTTTTAATATTTATTTATTCTACGCATTGATTAATTGACAGGCTAGGCACCTCTACCTACAGCTTAGGGTATGTAATGAACAATATAATGTGTTTCCCTTTTAACTTTTGCTACTTAACTCAATTTAAAATTTATTAATAGATTTTTAAGATCAACTATACATATTTAAAAGTGTTCGGTATTATAAAACAGCATGTCCTAAAAAACGAAGTAGTTAAAAATGTCAAACATTGTGAAGTCATTCGATTGACGCATAACAATGCAATAATAGTGACATTACTTTCAACGTCACCTACGTTGAAAGTTATGTCTTCAACTCTGACATTGGCAGAATCACCGTAATCTCGGTGGAGTCCAAATAAACAAAAAATTGAATTGAATTGAAAGTTATGTCATTATCGATATCGATAAACATTAACAGCCAGTTTCTTAACAGCAATCATTATTAATCTACGTTTTTTTTTCTTGTTAAATCATTATATTTAAAATGAATACGAAAACATTATTAAAATATTAATTTTGATCAAAATTAAAGTTTTGTTTAGGCTTTTCAATTCATATTTAGTAACAATTAACAAAAAAATAATCGTAGATTACCCTTGATTGTCGTTTCGGAAACTGGTCGTAAGAATAGCAGTTATCATCGGGCAGTATTTTTATATTATTTTTGTAGCCTACATTGCATACCGTAGTTTTATTAAGCTGTGTTTTGACCATAACTGATTTTTAGTTTATATTTGTAATTAAATAAGAAAATTCAAGAAAATTGATACGAAATGTAGATAGGTAGGTTTTTAATATGAGAATTTATTCTACATTTATACATGTAACAAATGAAGTAGATCTTTTCAAAATGTTTGTATTTATTGTATGTTTGAAAATGACAGTTTGTTTGATTAGAATTTAATAAGTATTTATTAAATTATGTATTTGCTATTTTTATATATTTGTTTTTAGATATTGGTTTGTCTTTAAATAGACCTGTCTTCCTAAAGACTGTAAAAATTAGAAAGCGTGAGAATATGCGGGATTTAAGAAATTGTTTCAAAGTATACACTTTTTAAACGTAAAAAAACACTTTTTAAACACTGGCACACAAGCTTAGTAAAAAATGGCGTTATTGCTCAAACTAAAGCTTCCATCAATTTACATTAATTGTAAATACGCCAAGCAATTTAAAACGCTCTATTTCAACTTATTACAATAAGAATTCTATATGATAAAGGTTTAACCTATTTTATCCTTTTAAATAATCATCTTTGTTTTTAAATAAGTAGTTGATTTCTTTACCAACCACTTACTTATTCAGTATGAGAATAATATTTTTTTTATATGCGTGTTATAAATGCTGAATAGATAAAATAAACATTAAAAATTTGCAACATTTCCAAAAGCATAGATTGCGACCAGTAGCAAATGATCATGAATAAGTCATTTAAAAATGAAGGTAGTAGGTACTTAATATACTTTGTATGAGAATTTATACAAAACTTTTGGAACTGTTAAGGAACAAGTGAAGGTTCAGTACCTTCACTTGAATTAATCAAATTTATTGAAACATTTAAATGTGTTCTAGATTAGATAAAACTAAGGTACGTCGCACCTAAACTCAAGATATAAAAGCTCTTTACCGCGAAGGTCCGAATAAATTCACATAAGATGATTTTAATAAAGTGTACGAAAAGATACGTGACACCAGGCTGATGATTTATATACTGAAAGTTTAATGAAAAAACATTTTTCAAATTCATATTCCTTGGCACAAACTCTGCTTATGTCGTCATTCTGTTGACCACAGAACTGAACCTCAACCAAAGAGCAAAAAAATTCAGTAATACCTCCACGCCAGACTTATAAAGTAAAGTATAATTTTCGAACTTTTTGTTTCAATTAGAAATAAAATATTGATAATATTACATAGGATTTGTTAAAATCCAAAGGATTAGCATATAAATATCAAGTATTCAATCACTTTCAACTAAAACATTCAAAAATAGCCTGGTGCAGATAGCGTTGAAAATTATAAAAAGTAAAGAAAAATCGCTGTTATAAAGGAAAAGTGACAATATTATATAAATC
>DVZN01000840.1:0-11535 GCA_018237365.1 Caria ino melicerta
AATGCATCGAGCCGATGGCGTCATACACCTAGTTACTCGGATTTTCTAAGCATTTTGTAGTCAGCAATTTAATTACTAAGTATTTTTGCAATTGTAATTTAGCATTCAATATTAGGTTCTCAGTTCAATACTGGTATTGTCTCAAATTAGTTTAAATTCAATGTAACCCTAATAAGTAATAAAAGTATTTAATAAATTGATTTTTTTTGGACCCTGCCGCTATAACATATATAATTCGCTCACAATTTTTATCAACAAAAATTTCGCCAATCTCCTTTTGTGTTCAATTGTTTTTCCTTCTAAGGGTTTTAGGTGGGGGTCCAGACAATACGGCATCCCATGCGCATTGAGAGCCTTTCTCGTAGGGGGAGGGAGGGTGTACGCTCTCGGCGGTAGTGGGTGAGAGTCTTTCGTTGCCAAGTATCATTGATGCTCATTCTCATCATTACATTGATGCACGGCATAGACAGATCCCGGCGGGTTGTGGCCTTTTGCAAGGAATACCCAGTCCACATTTTTTATTGATAAAATCGGAAAATATTCATATTTAATCAGAATGTAATTCGTATCTAAATATATACCTACTTTTTAAAAAACTCAAGTCAAGTCAGGAACAGTGGCTCGAATTTTTTAAGACGTTGAAATTATGAAGAAAAAGTTAAAGTAACGAACTAAAATGTGCACACAGCGCACTTTGGTTACCTACTAATCTTGCTTCCTGCATTGTCACTTTCCCAATGAAAACAATACTATAGCTGTTTTATTTTGTTTTCTTTTAAATAGAAGATGAGTCACCGGTGTAATTGTACCGGTACTGGTCTACTGTGACTAGGCACTGTAGTACACAGTGACTCTAACAGTACTAAGTGGCTCCGCAGTACAATATTCAATCAAAACTACCATGTATATTCAATTATGTGTATTTGTTTATATAACAATTGTCACTTTAGCCTAATATGATGAATCATCAGTCACAGCGCATACTTAGTGTTCCGAAGAAGGATATATGATACTTTTTATCCCGCTATCTTAAGGGGTTCCCGTGGGAGAGGACCAAAAGTCAAAACGTAAAAATAGCCATATTTCATTAAAGCATAGTCCGATTTCATTGATTCTTTTTTGTTCGTTAGATAGGGTGGGAAGTGGTGGGATGGGGTGGTAGGGACCAGTGGGGTAGGGAAGGGAGGGGTCGGAATGGGAAAGTTAGTGTGGAATGGAATAGAGATAGGTGGGAACTGGTGGGGACCAGCCTCCCCACCAGTCCCCACTCATCTCCATTTATAAGCTACTTTTATGCCGTTTAATTTAAGGATTCCCGTAGGAGAGGGTGTTGGTGGAGACAGATGATAATTATTGGGGCGGTTGGGGAATGGATGGGTGGGCAAGGCGATTTGAAGGGGTGAAGAGTGGCGAGTAGGGCAGGGTTGCGTGAGGTTAGGTGGGATTGCATGGAGTGGGATGGAGTAGAGTGAAGTTGAGTCGAATGGAGTCGAGAAGAGTTTGTTGAAATTAAAAACGCGTGTGAAGCCGCGGGCTACAGCTAGTATTTAAATATTTTTATAACATTTATTTTTTCTATTTAATTTTTTATAGCAAACAAAGTACACAGACTCATAAAAGTACATGGTGACTCATGAGTTACTGCGTACCTTTTAAATTTAAGCCACTGAACTCGCTCTTGCCATTTTGAATGTAATAGTGCAAAAATGTAACGAGTTTGCCGAAAAGTAAGAGAACCTATACCACTGCCTAGTGCATTAACGTCATTTTCCATCAAAATAATAACAATCAATAAATCTCTAAGCATTAATGACAAGAAATTCGTAAAATGTGCCTTAGAAAGTCATTTTTCTGTCTTAAAAACACATAAATGCTTATTTCACTTTAAAATATCCCTAGATATGCCGGAACGCTAGTCTATACATGTTCGGGTGTCGAAGGCTGCCAATGTGTGAAGGAAGCAGATGTAAATTGTTATTCAGTATAGTAGAGCAAATATAGGCGTGAGTTAGTGTACACGACTGAGCCACCGTTCCCGACCATACCCTAATAAAATATTACTTCTTATCACACATATATATTCTGGTAAATCGATTGTCTTTCAAAATATTTCTTAAACAACTCATAGATTAGCAACGTAAGGTTGAGCGCCTGCCGCATTGTTTACACAGAAAAGCCGTCAATTGCCACGCGAGAATGGTGTAAAACGATTAACATACCTATCTGTCGCTGTTTACCATACATTTGTTTTTACAACTATTTGGTTAGCTCAGGAAAACCTTCGCTGTGTTTCAGGGTTGCCACTATATTAAATATAAAACATAAGGTTGAGTACAGCTTCAAGCATTTATTTAATGATCTAAGAGGAACAGTTGTGTTCACGAGGTTTTTGGTAATAGTCAACAAAATTGGGTAAGAAGCAATAGATTGGTGGGTGATTTTTCACCACATCCATCCCGTTTCTTTTAAGTCGATTAAATGAACCGATATACTTCTTTTCATCTTGCCCGTGTGTGGTTTTAAAAATATTTTATTGATGGGAGGTAGTTGGAGTATATAAAAGATTTTTATATCTAGATAGATGCGAAATAAGAAGGTGGCTTACTTGATGAAAAATAATCATTATCTTCCTCTGGAAATGGCAACAACGAAATTCTAAAGAAAGGGAGTTGCTGATTTTTTACGAGCAAATTATTGAGTTGAGAAACCTGAGAATTGAGGATTAAACCAAATAATTGTTTTGAACCTGGCGCTGTTAGAATCGGTGGTCAGTGCCAGGTACGGTTTGTAATGCCACTGGTCACGCTCAACATGGAAGCGTCTGCACAAAATGGAAGGAGCTCACACACTCTGCAGACCATTCCGCCACAAAAAAGCTACAACTTTTTGATCTCATGGTGCGCAGTTTTTGCTTCCTGCGATTAAGGACGATGGACTGGTATACAGTAAACGCCTATTTCCTGTGCAAGGGTTCCAGTAGAGTCACTTTTACGATTTATGTTCATAAGTTAGTAAATTTTCGTTTTCGTTTGTTAGCCGGCTTAAATAACCTTCGAATATTTTTTGGTACTTTTTAGGGTTCCGTAGCCAAATGGCAAAAAACGGAACCCTTATAATTTCGTCATATCCTGTCTGACCGTCGTATGTCACAGTAATTTTACTCATTGGAACTCGAAAAATAGGTGTATTCTATGAGCTGCTACAAAATGACATAGAAAAAAATGATCAAGGGTACGATTAGATTGTAACAGACTCCATAAACGTTTAATATCTGTGGGTTAAAAAAATATTGGATAGAGCATATCCGTGTCATTGGTCCTTCTTCATACCATTTGGTATTGAGGTTTATTGCGGGAGTATTTTGGTTACACAAAAACAATTTTAAAGCCCAATTATATATTATCCAAATTAAACAGATTCATTTACAGCTACTAGTTTTTGAAACATATTTTTACATTTTTCATCGTGATATTTGGAACATCATAGTTTGAATTTCTTCCTTTATTACAAACTACCATAAAGTGTAGAGTGATGTGTAAGTGACCTGTAGAAGGCATATGTACATTTTCAATACTCCTCATATCACTATTCACGAATGAGAGAGTCCCATCATTCGTTTTAGATTAGACAAGCGTGGTCCATGTAATGCTTTTGTCAAAATATCTGCCTCCATGTCTTCTGTTTGTAGATAATTGATATCAATATGACCATCTTGAATGTGATCCCTTATAAAATGCATTTTCTTATCAATATGCTTTGATTTCGATGACACCATTGGGTTCTGATAGTTTCTGAGCTGCTTGATTATCATTTCAGATAATAATCTTATCCTAATTTATTCCCAAATAATTAAATAAGGACTTTAAATGAATTGCTTCTCTTGTAGCTTCAGTCAAATATACATATTCCGCTTCTGCTGCAGACAATGCTACAGACCGTTGCTTTTTGGTTGTCCAGCTGATGCAGCTACCTGCATATTTAAAACAATATCCTTAAAAATGATTTTCTGTCGAGTTTACAGGATTCCCAATCAGCATCTGCCATACAATAGAGTTCTTCTCCCGTCTTTTTAAAGTTAAGGCCAACTTTAATGCCTTTGAAATATCTTAGAACTCGTTTAGTACACTTGAAATGTTCTTCACCATAACTATTGTTAAATTGGGAAAAATATGTTACAGCGAACATAATATCTTGCCTAGTGGCAACAGGTAAGAACATGAGAGAATCAATTAGGTTTTGATAAGGTAAGTGTAGGTATTCTTCTTTCATTAGTTCTAGTATAGTGCTTACTTCGAGTGGAATATTTCTACTTTTGCAGTCTTCCATTTTGATTTTTTCAATATTATATCAATATAGGCAAACTGACTTAGTTTTATTTCGTTTTTTCTTACATTGATATCAATACCAAGAAATCTTTTTTGGTATCCCCATGTCTTTCATATCAAATGTTTTTGACAAACAGTCCCCTACATTATTCAAATATTCTTTCTTTTTATACGCAATTAAAATATCATCAACGTTAATTGCGACAGTTGTTTGTTCCATTATTCTCCGCCTTAATAAATACGCAAGGATCAGCAGATGTTGGGTTACAAATTCGTTTTCTTTAACTGCGAATCCAGCTTTGTGAACCATTGGCGACCTGCTTGCTTTAAACCATATATTGCTTTCTTAAGTAAACATACTTTATCTTCCTTTTGTATTATTTATTTTCTGTAACATTATTTTAGTTTTTTGTTTCTATATTTTCTTCAAACAATGTTTCCTTTAAAAAATCTTTTAAATAGTCCAGAGGTTTTAAGCAATTTTTTCATTTAAATCTCCGTTCAAATAGGCGGTAGTTACGTCCATTTGATGTAATTGCATGTCTTTTTCTATTGACATTGCAATCACTGACCTCACTGAGCTAAGTTTTGCTACAGGAGCAAATGTTTCGTAGTAGTCAATACCTTTTCTTTGGCTAAAACCACGAGCTACTATTTTTGCCTTTTTTATTTCTCGATTATCTGCACTTATTTTCTTTTTAAAGATCATTTTAAAATCTAAAATCTTGAAATCATTTTGTTTCTTTACTATTTCTCATGTAACATTTTTTTATTATTTAATTTCTGATTTAATCGCTTAATCTTCATAATTATCACCATTTTCATTATTAATGTATAGTGATGAAAAATAATTTTCGTCTTCAGGTTCATATTATTCATAGTTTTTTGTCCATACTGGAACTTTTATGGTACGTTTTGGTCTTTTCTGGGTTGTAATTTCCTGATCAATTACATTTATTTCAGGTGAAATGGTTTCAATGTCGGATTCATCTAAATTATTTTCGTCAACAGTGTCAATTTCTGAAGGTTTAGAAGTAATATTTTCTGCTTGAAGTAAGACATTATTTTCAATATTATTTATAACAATTTCTAGTTTTTTACTGGTATTTCGTTTGTCTCCTTACCTTCATAATGCATCTTGTTTAATACTTTGACGTTTCTGCTAACTATAATTTTATTATATCTATGAACACATACTCTATGCACTTTAGCTGAATCTGAGTACCCCATGAAAATACCTTAAATCATTTTGGGATGAAATTTTCCTCTCCCATCCTTATTTAAAATAAATGGTTTTACTCCAAGTATGCGTAAATGTCGAGCTGATGAAGTCCGATTTACCCATTTTCTGTAAGGTGTACCTTCAATGGTTCTATTATTACTCTATTAGCCAAATAATTAGTTTTATTTACTGCTTCGGTCCAATATTTTTCAGGTAATTTAGCTTCTATGAGTAAACAGTGGGCTTTGTCAAGGAGTGTGCGATTTTTGCATTCTGCGACACCATTCTGCTGCGGTATATATGGTGCCGATAATCGTCTTTGAATGCCGCAGTTTTTCAAAATTCTGTGAACTCTTTATTTAAATATTCTCCTATGCCATTATCACTCTGTAAATAATTATTTCTCTTATCTGTAAAGTATTTTACTTTATTTTTATATTCTTTAAAATATTTAAGAACTTTGTA
Source organism: Caria ino melicerta (assembly GCA_018237365.1). Taxonomy (NCBI): domain Eukaryota; kingdom Metazoa; phylum Arthropoda; class Insecta; order Lepidoptera; family Riodinidae; genus Caria; species Caria ino. Next base: position 6,013 of record DVZN01000840.1, read on the forward strand.
GTTCTGAGCCATAAAATATATTTGTGTATCTTGTATAATCATCGGTGAATGTAACAAAATATTTTGCACCTCCTGGTGAAATTGTATGCATTGGAACACATACGTTTGTATGTATAATTTCTAGTGCTTTACTAGTTCTATTTTCGTCCGACTTAGGAAATGGAGGACTTTAAAATTTACCTTTTATACAGGTTTCACAATCTTCTACTTTTTTATTATCGTTGGCCAAAGTAGGTGAAACTGAACTTCCGAAACGTATTAAATATAACAATTTTACCTTATAAGCATGGGAAGAACATTCGACATCGTGATTTAAATGTATGGCAGCGCCATCTAGTTTGAAATATAGTAAACGCAAAGCATAAATTATATTATATTTAAAAATTCAATCAATTTGCTTTAATTTAGATGACCCAATGTGGGTGGAAGTTATACGAACCATTTTTTGATTCGATTTGTTATTTATTTATTTATTTAAGCGATAACAGTGTAGATGACTGAAAAATTAGGCAATGTATATTTAAAAAGACTATCACCATATTTAGGTATTATACGTCCCAAACATTCCGCTCCCCAAGAACCAATAGTCCTCTCACAACACTTCAAACAATAAAGGATTTACATTCCAAATTAATTTAAGTATTGCATAGCTTCGAATAAAAATTCATCCTCACATCGAAAACAAGAATAACTATTTTATACAAAAAAATAAAAGTAATAACATTTAAAAAAAGGAAATATTACAAAATCAATACATCTTATACTATATTATTTTGAAAACGAAAAAAATATACATAGTGTCAAGGCAGAACTCCTATTAATCATAAAGAACAATGGTGAAAACATATTTACTTAAAACTTGAGCGCTTAAAAAAACGACTACTATTAAATCTAATAAATATTTTTTCTACGTTTTATCATTACATTATTATGTGTTGTGTAAGTCTCCTATTAAATATAATATTTTGAAGAACTTATTAAAGTGAAACTTTTATTACATTTAAATTTTTTGATCTGTGTGTTGCATGTCGCGTGACGGTCGGCTGAGGCCAATATGGCGGCGTCTATAGTTCCATCAGCTGACCGTGTAGTGTATAGACTATTCAATTCAATTCTTGTTTAGTGGCTCTTCTTTGTGACAAGCACAATGTACTCTGCCAATGTCAAGTTGTGTAGAAGGCACGTCACAATATTTTTTTTCCAAGAAAGTCCAATTCTAAAGCATTACTGTATAGACTATTACTCATTTGTGCCTGTGCTCCACGCTAATTTATTAAATATCTATAATGTGAAAAAAAAAGTTTCACTTTTACTTTGGTTTCATAGAACCACACAATATTTTTTGTCTATTATGACGTTACGCCATCTTAAAAATCTTATATTCATTGTATAACTCACTAGGGACGAAAATATATTTTATATATGCCATCAGGTAAGTCAAATCTTTCAATTCGATCTTCAACTCTTAATATTCCAATTTTATCAATAAAGGGGTTTAGTGTCGATAACTTACTTATATTACTTAATCTCATTATGTTTCAGAAGGAAGGCAATTTCTTCACAAAATGCAAGAGCTTGATGCTGTCGGATATAAGCCACGGACTCGTAAATCTCTCAGGCAGTAATGTAAGTTACAGACATTCTTCTGATTGCAGGAACTTTTAATCTCAAGAACCTTCTACAATACGCTATGACTCGCGAAAGTTTACTAAACGTTGAAAACTTGGAAAAGAAGTCGACTTCTAGAACTAGTTTCTACAGGAGTCATGTGAACCTTTATTGTTTTAGCTTCAAGCTCAGTTTTATTATAAATGGACTGTAGTTTGCCATACGGTAAGACATCAGCCTGTAGCCAAATTGGACAATACTTCCACAGTTTATTTTCGATTAACTCAGATGCTAAAATTCCACGTGCCGCACTGTCAGCGGGTTTCTGTTTGGACTGTACGTATGAAAATTTATAAGTATCAATAAGACTCAAAATTTTGGAATTACGGTTAGCTACAAATGTCTTCCATCTACTTGGATGGTCACTCAGCCAAGCCAAAACTATGGTCGAATCTATCCAGGCATGAATGTCCTTCACGGCTAGTATCTCAGCAACTTCTACCAGTAGCTTAGCAAGCAGCTCGGCACCATATAGCTCGAGTCTTGGGACAGAAATTTGCTTGATAGGATCTACCTTCGTCTAAGCGGTAACTAGGCGCGTATTGATTGCATTATCCACTGTGATGCAACAAATGTAAGCAACTGCAGAATATGTTGCCGTACTGGCATCACTAAATCCATGTAATTCTATCTTCTTATTAGTAGTGGTTGTATGCATCCATTGAGGAATATGAAAATTCACAAGCTTAGATAGCTCTTGCCGATAAAGTTGCCATAAAAGTTCCTTGGGCAACTTATCATCCCAGTTAAGTCCAGTTATCCAAAGCTTTTGGATGAATGTCTTGGCGGTTATTATGCATGGAGAAATCCAACCTAACGGGTCGTATAATCGTCAAATTTCACCTATGATTTCACGTTTTGTTTGAGCAAAGAATACAGATACCAATAGAAGCTCAGAAGTGGCCTTTTTGTGTCCACAGAAATTTTTAGTACTTACCCTGACCACCAGAGGGAAATACTAGTACGAAGTCGGTATTTAATGTACTTACTAACGAACCTTGGTAGCAGTCGCTGACAACCAGTCAGATGGATCACATCGACGTGGGAATATCGTTTAAATTTAAAAATTTCTGTGGACACAAAAAGGTCATTTCTGAGCTTCTATGGGTATCTGTATTCTTTAGTCAACGTCAGACGCCGACTTAGTTTGACCATAGACTATTTGTATATGCTAATGATCTAAGGTGGATCTCATATTTTTTTGTACAAAGTTTAAATAACTAGCCCAAGTACCACTAGGTAGAACGCTCTCCTTCTACCCGAACGCCAATTGAGCTGTGAAGGCCGAGCCGGCAATCGGCTATAAGTCATTACGAAAAAAAAAGTTTAAATAAAAAATCCTTAATATTGAGATGTCAAAATAAAAATAGAAAATACGTGTGGCACTAGTAAAACTATTGCATAGCATTTTTTAAATTTCGGAGCATCTCTTCTCGATCCGTGGGAGCTTCGTACAATCTACAGTCTATACGTCTATTCGCAAGCACATAAATACCACGCCGAAGTCTGCCGAATTGAAACGATGTTAGACGCATGCATGCATGGCTTTCATCGCCGCACTGCCAGACCGGTTCGAGTGGGAGATGTTAGGTTTATTTTCGTTACAGAATTTCTTAATTCGATCGTCGCGCTCAAAGCCCGCGATAAAAGCTACGCAATAGCTTAATAAAATAATTGCATTAAATTAACATTCGCTCGCCGTTGTAGTATTCCGGTTTGGAAGGTAAGGTAACGGGTAAATATAATTTTGCACGAGGCCTAACATCCCGGCTTCTGATTGGTAACGCACCATTACCATCTCTTCTTAGTGTGAATTTCTTACAAACAGGAAATCCGTCTCCTTGTTTACCTTCCCATATTACCGCATAGCCGCGTACCGGGGCGGTATCCAGTGCAGTGTGAGATCGCGGAGGATTTGTAGGGTACAAATCCTCCGTTTATCTAACTTATGGCTATTTTAGTTACGTCCAATATTGTGCAAATGCGCTTAAAATTAGATTAAATCAATATTTCTCTCAGACTGGAACTTATGGCATCTATTTATACATCTATTCAGCAGCCTATATCTGTCCACTGCTGGACTTAAATCTCCCCCATTGTGTAGGGGGTTTTGGCTATAGACATCACAACAAATGGGTTAGTGACGGAATTTCTAATTAATTTGTATATACATATATATTTCACAGAACCGATGGTCGGTGGAGTAAGCGGGCTCTTGAATGGTGGCCACGGCTTTGTAAACGTAGTGTTGGACGCCCTCCGGCCAGATGGACAGACGACTTGAAAAGGGCAGCTGGTAGTGACTGGATGATGAAAGCGGGAGATCGTGGCCTGTGGCATATTTTGGGGGAGGCCTACGTCCAGCAGTAGACTACAATAGGCTGATGTATTCATGTATACATTTTACTGACATAGAATCAAAGTGTTCATGAATTATTAAATAGGTACACTACGAGTATTTGAGCACCCACGAAAACGTTATGGGACAATTTATTATTCACTAATAAGCTTTCTCTCTGATCCTAAACTCCCTAAGGGTCAACGTAGACTGAAGCTATAATAGAACATTTGGGCAACGTCAGCTCGGGCAAACTTTGCTCTTTGATCCTTCAACCGTTATGAATTGACAATAGAAACACCTATGTTTACAGAATAAATGAAGTATTAGATAAATTTGACCATCTTGTTTGGCTAGTGGTAAGCTCAGTCGCCTTACAGTAATGATGAATAACGGGGGTCGGGTTCGATTTCCGACGGGAGAAGGCGTTTGTGTGTACATGTACGTTCTAATTTATGAGTCTGGGTGTTTGTTATATTTATTCTGGTATTTTGATATGTTTTTCTATAGATAATGTATTTGCCACACTAAATTTGCTTACTTTGAGTTAAGATTTATTCGTGTAATTTTTCCATGGATATCTATTTATTATTTATTAATGAATAAAAAAAACTTGGTAATTTATTTTCTACACATTATTAGTAACCGAAATTTGCAAGGTATATTTGTATGTATTTACAATGTATATTTGTAACACCACTATTTAAATCTAGTTATGAAAGCTTCCGATGCTTAGTTTGAAATATTTATGTACAAAAACTTCTAACAGTGAGGCAACTTTGTTTCGCCAAAAAGCAAAATTCGAGTGTTCATGAATTATTAAATACACTTCGAGACGTAAAGGACCCACAGTAAACATTATGAGACGATTTATTATTCACTATTAAGCTTTCACTCTGCTCTTTAGGGTCAAGGCAGACTATGTGTCCATATTAGAACATGTTTGGGAAATGTGAGCACGAGCAAACTTAGCCTCTGTGGTCCCTAGAACAGATATGACCACAAAAACACTCATTAATGAATTAAGTATAGAATTATGTAATTAATGAAATAATTAAAAATAAATATCGTCACGCCCATATATACTCGAAAGGGCTGGCAGAGATACATACTAGTATGCACCCACGACTAGCCAACGATATTAGGTCCTATAATGTGACGGATGCTAAGTCCGTCGCCAATCGAGCACAAATCCAATCACAGGCAACGTTATGTTTTTCAGAAAAACTGAAAAACATATGAATAGAACAAGTTGCCCAACCCGGGAATTGAACCTGGGACCTCTCGCGTCGAAGTCGGACACCGACACCACTCGACCACAGAGGCGATCAAATTACGCGACCTTATTGCGATTTTCATTACAGGCAGATTGAATTAAAAAGGTTGCAGTAATTTGTTAAAAATCAGTCTTTAAATTGAAGCGGTCAAGCAATATTTAGTTATTTATACGGGTTACTCACGATTACATTTTATTTTATTTGTCGATATACCACGGTCTATGTAACTGGACCGATATA
>DVZN01000841.1:0-11534 GCA_018237365.1 Caria ino melicerta
GCGGGTGCATCTATCTTTAACTACTATAAGTAGGAAATATTTATTTCAAGAAGCCAACAGTGTTTACGGATAATTATAACAGATTTTACATATTGCTATTAAAGCGTGACCTAGGCCTGAAATTAACTTGCCTGGGATTCGAACCCGGATCCTTTATATTCGGAGGCTATTACAGATTTGTAGATGTCAATTTACTTTCGTATTCTGGTGTCGTATGTAGCAAATTTTCATTGCATGAAAACACGGACAAAACGATATTTTCTATAAATGAAACCTAGCTAGAACCATTTTTCTTCCTCTGAACCCTCTGCATACTAAATTTTGTGAAATTCGTTGGAGCCGTTTCTCAGATCCCGATGACAAATATACAAGGTATTAGATATATTAGATAGTACTTAGTGTTTCAAGTCAATAATACAAATAAATGATTAAAACTTGTTTTTTGCTTACTGTTCACTATTGGAAAAAGGCATACACAGTTATTATATTTGCAGACTATCGGTACTGAATAGTTGAAATTCGAAAATTTTCTATGAACCACTACAAAATGAATGAAGAAGTATGATTTTGAAAAATATTTTTGCTACTTTACTTCAGTCACTTCAGTAGTGCTACCCGCACTACTGAAGTGACTGAAGGATTAAACAATATTCAATAGAGCATAGCCGTGTCATGTGTCATTGGATTGGTCCAAGAAGTATTGGTGGTCTTTTTTGATTATTTCGGTACTTTTATGATATTCGCTTCTAAAGTGGTAAATGGTGGTGGTAGGTGTCCCCCTTTAGTTTATGAACTACGGGGTGAAGGAGAGAAATGTGAAAAAAAATGGGATTACAGAATCCAATAAAAACTACAGAATCCAATATAGGGTTTAAACTGTAATTATCTATACCTTTTCTATAGCTCGGCTCGCTGCAATTTTATTTTTAGGTAAGTAATTATTTTGTATTATTTTTGGAACAATGCTTCTCAAACTGTTAAATTTAATCTCCTTATATATAGAATTTCTGTTATCGTAATATAACTTTATTACTTTTGTTCATGATACCTACTGACGACGTATAAACGAGGTACAAACAATGAATAAATAATATTGGTACTAAGATTTGAAATTATGAGTTGATATCTACAACAAAATTACTTAATCTAGTTCAGAAATTAAAAACCGAAATACTTTTGTATATTCAACAATGTCTGTAATTGGATCATTGGCACAGATAAATAAGAGACTGTCTTTGCCTTAGGACTAGCACCTAACTATATTCGTGAACTTTCATAGGAACTAATAAATATCTAACAGCTAAGTAGATATTGCCAATAACACATTCAGAATAAAAAATCATTGTATATTAGAATGCTAAAAATAAGGACGGTGGGTTTAAGGCAGTATTTTCTTAAATAAGTTCTTAAAGGCTAGTGCTAAAAATACAAAATATTATGCAGGAATGCTTTTTAGTTTAATACAATTGAAGGCATCTTTTGTATTGTCGATTTTCTTGTTATGCTCTGTTTTTCACCATAGCCGTTCTCCCAAATCTGAAATCAAATTTATTTTAAATATAATTGCTATCAGATAATGGTTTGAAAAATATAATTTAATAAGAATAATGATATTTTGTGATTAGCCTTTAGCGGAATTATCTACGGTGTGATATGAGTTGCACTCGGTCGATCGAAAGATTTCATATTTAGGTATTTGAGGATTAGCCAGAACATAAAAATAATACTTCTTTCTTTAAATTTAAGTAAACATAAAATGTAATTTAGACAATACCAATAAATATTTAAATTTTATGAAGATAAGAATATAAAACATTATGTCAATTATTATTTTGTATTAAACAATTTTGTTTCCAATAAATTTATTAAAAAATACCTAACTGGTTTCGCTTTTTATAGCACCATTAAGGCAAATAATACTAAGATTATTTATGTGAATTATAATGTTTTTAGAGTATACGCTCCTACCGCGGACATTCTTAGTGTACAAGTATATAAATGGAGCTGTATGGATCTGTATTATGTAACGGTGGAATTGCAAGCCAACACTACGATTTTGATACCAACCAATATATCCGCGGGTATTTATTGATTTGTCTACGACAAATCTCTGCGTGCAGCAGCAAAAATAAGCGAAATAAAACGTGTTGCACTCCAAAAGTACCGGCAGAATTGAAACTTGAATATTTACGTTGTAAATTTTTGATATTTTAGAATGGTTTGGAAATAATATTTCACAAATAGCTTTAATTTTTAGTATAATATATTTTATAACTGTCATTTATATGGTTAAATAAAATATTCATTTATTGCAATATCGTACACAAACATAATTTATAATACCGGTGGGCTAATCTCCCTCCCTTTTACGAATTTTCGATGAGGTCACATGTGACCTGATCGAAAATTCGGTCCTGACGCGAGTTCCACATTTTTTCCACATCACAAACAAAACATTTTTGCCCCGAAAGAAGTTTTCTCTTTAAAAATATGCATGTATTTTTCAACGGACTTTTATTGTGACTTACAATCTATATCATATTTAGAAATTAGTTGTTAGACGTAACATGCAACATAAGCCTGTATAATGTTAGTGCAGTAACGGGATGTAAATTAATATACACTACACTAAGTAGATTTATTGCAACAAAATCTATGCTTTTAAGAAAAAAAGCAGTGTGATTTTCTAATGACAAGTATTTTTTATGAATATTATTATCATATTCAGATTATAACTTGAAACTTTTACGATAGAATACGATAAATAAAATAATATACTAAAGGATACATATTGATAATATGCACAACTCATCTTTGGTTCAGATGGAATGAAAGAATTTTTTATAAGCTTCCACCAGCCTGTAAGGAAGAGCATGACAACTTATGAGAATGAACTTCAGTTTTTTTTAAAGCAAAAGCTAATGGTTCGTATAAGTTTTTTGGATTAGCGCTAACCTGAGCATAAATCGAAATCTCAATCAGTTTTCATCACTGTCAAACTTTGCGGTAGCATTAAAGTCGTTAATCCAATCCTGAAAATTGTATAAATATGTTGTAAGTTTCGACTGCATAAAACAGTAACGCGGCTTTCACAATTTCCATTTTAAAGGTATGTAATTTTTCCTATACAGCAGTCCCGATGAAAGTATTTATTAGTAATGACATTTATTAGTAGCACAGCCTACAGTTTACGAATCCAAAAACAACAATTTTTGGATCATATGTCTTGGACTATCATGCATACTTAGTAGATACGACATACACAATAATTTTGTTAGAAAACGGAGAAAATAAATATGTATATGAATGTTTTGTATTGTAAGTTTTTAAGTTTAAGTATATAATAATAATGTTAAGTCTATTATCCCGATGAGAGTTGGCACATGTGCTACTATAGCACTCTGATTTTATAGTTTTTAAAAATTATGTTACACTTGTATATAAGGATATTATACATACATACAATATTGCATGCACATTTTAGTTATTGTTTGTTATCTCACAACAAATAATAAGTTTTAACGAAGTGCATGCTTCTTTTAAATTAGTAATGGAGAAGCATTAGTAATAATAATTTCGAATATTGAAAAAATGTAACTTTTTATGAGAATTATGATAGCTAACATTTAAGACACAAGTGGGTTACATTTTTTCATATATGTCAATGAGTGCGGATAGAAAATTTATGTGCATGAAAAAATTTGCGATAACTATACGTACCATTTTCCATTTATTCTGCCAATTATTTGGTAATTTTTCGTAGGACAAAGGATCGTGCAATTGATAAAGAAAACAAATTAATTATCCTTCTCTGTTAATTCCAACACTCATTCTTTTATTGTAATTTTGATATTTTAACAATACATAACATGATATCTTGCGCCTTAGTATTTGTTGTGAGACTTTAAGGCGAAGTGGCGTCATCAAATATACCTATAGTTTTTTTAAATCTATTTACATAATATAAGATATGATATTATTTTAACTATATAGTGGAAAAATACACACGTGTATACTTGAGTATTTTATTGGACAAATTTTTACACGCCAATTTTAAATTTGTTATGTGAAAGTTGCCGGATTACATAAAATATAATGCTTTGGTTACAGGGAAATAAATGACGTCACTTCGCTTTTTTATTTTAAAATCGAAGTTAAAATAAATAGTCCCTTTACCTATTAAATTACAAAGTTAAAATAACTACAAAGAATTTTATACAAAATTGAAAACTAAATTACAACAAAAATTGAATAAATAGTTTCGGTCCCCCTCTAAAGCGCGTAAAAGTCAACAAGTTTTGTTAATTCTATACTAAATCTCGTAGCAAAATGATATTTTCACACTCCACAACCATACGTCCAATTACTCAAACTCAGTTATTAATTAAATATAAAATTTATTTATTAGCCTATCTAATAAAACTGCTGTTTGACTAGGTGGTTTAAGTTGGAGTCATAAAATTGGAATTTTTATTTGTGACATTGTCTGGAGAAATAATAAAAAAAAACCAACGTTCGTACATCATTTCCTAAAATCAATGTAAAATGTAAAATGACCGTACAAAACAACATAATAAGTATTAATTTAAATATACATTAGAATACCTAATATTCAAGTTGCAGCTAGGCATATATAAGTCTATATTTCGAGTCAGTTAAAACTTATCCTAAATATATACATAACTTGCGAGTCTCATTGGGAAATTATCTATTATCAGTTACAAAACCTTATAACAAAAACAATGAAATAAATTGCAAAAAAAATATATGCATGAAATATTTACAACGTCAAATTTTTGGGGAAAATGTCATTAGCAGTATTTAGTTCTAATTTCAAAACTAACTGAAAATAGGAAAATGCTATAATAATTTATAAAATTATAAAAAAGTTCCTATTATTATAATCTCACTGGGCCAGCTATTTATACACATTTAATTAAATCTACAAATAACTTAAAGCTTCACTAGAATTATAAATAAAGGCAATAGGATGTTTATCATAGATTTATAATTAATACCTAAATTTCACCATCTACATGAACTTCATGTTTTCTCGTCCAACGAGACACAAGAGCTTATAATGGGCATGTTAAATTTCGCATTAAATCGTAGTTTTAAAATAACTAAATTTAAATTTAATGGTTGTGCAAACGGTGAACCTTTCATTAAAACAGCTGACCCCATAAGCAATCAGTAGCGGATTAACATTTTTACGAACATTTATAACACTAGGCTTTTTAAATGGAAGATTTACCGGTTTCAAAATAATTGTTACCGAAATATTTTCGTTAGCTAATAAATGTTGTATTATGTCAATAAAATTTTAATTTGGGTGGCCACAGTTTTCCAAAAAAATATTAAAGTATAAATTATAGTTACTGACTAAGTCCGTTACTGACTGCGACAAACAAATCATTTTATAATTAGCTATAATTTTTGGACTCGGAAAATATTTACAGGTACTTAATTTTTCATGAAATTATTTATAAGAACTATCTATATTACAAGAACTTGGAATGGTAAACAGTAGTCAAATACCTAATTCAGATACAAAAAATAAACTTAATTGAAATATTACAAAAAAATATAGTAAGTAATGTTTTAAATTGAAAATATTCGAAGTGTCATCTTTGCAAGAGTATTTATATATTTTTGCGCTTTATATCATACTAGAAAATTTGTAATTTTGTTAAATTAGTACTGCATTAATACTTACATTCGACTTAAATCATCAGTGGAAATGAAAACTTAAGTTCCTAATAATTTCTAAGTCCAAAAATGTTTCCGGGGTATCTGTAGTACACTAAAATTGAAATGCGCTGGAGCTTCGCTATTCGCTAACAGTAGTAAGAAGTGGAGAGACCCAGTTTGCATGTGTAGGAATGATACATACTGCTCCTATTTGATACGTCCTTGTTTTCACAGCGCTGCCCATTAAATCCTTCTGGGCATCTGAAAACAGACAAGTGAATATATGTTAAATAAAAAATATATATCATAGACCTCTATGTCCATCACACAAATGCTTGCCTAGTTATTGGGAGTTGAAACTGTACTTCTTTGATCGGAATCATACTAACCACTCACTAATAAGGCTAGTTTTGGTCAGCAAGTATCGCTTAGCTTTATTTTTTCATAATAAAAAGGAAAGCAATGAAAATGCGGAGAAATTAATATTTTACGTGTAAAAACAATTTAATTCGGTTTTATTGATATAAAAACTAAGTATGTACTTACTTGCAAGCTTGTTCCTGTACGAGTTCAAAGAATAAACAAGTGCCTCCATTTAGGCAGTACGATGCTGGATCGGGCATCGGACATGGTGCACCCAGCATTGCTGAAACATGAAATAAATGACATGAAACGGCTCGTTAAACAAAAAAGAACTTAGATTTATATTCAAAACATACAAGATCGATTGTATTTAAAAATATAAGGAATTATTGTGTTCGATAAAATGACATTAAACATTATAATCTGTCGAAAAAGATGTAAATAAACTTGCAGATAACAAACAACATAAGTTTTAAATACTAAAATTGTTGTCACTTAAAAAGCCTCCTATATTTTTTCATTTTTACATATTGTGAATTTGAGAGATCGTCATTTATTAGGCTTATTATTAATTAGTTTTTTCACTACAGAAGAAAAAGGTATCTAGATATGTTTGTTTTTTTTACAATCAAAGTAATATTGATACTAATTAAATGATTCACAAATAAAGCAGACTAATGCTTTGACTTGTGCCCTTGACTACATAATATAATTAATGGAAATCCTTAATTTTTGCTGCACCTATTACGACCAACAAGAACTTAATTTATTAAATAACCAAATAGGTAAGTCAACATTTTTATTCATAGGATATTATAGGAAGTGGCTTTTGCCGGGACTAAAGCCAGGCCGATTATGATGATAAATATTGCAAGAATGTAACAGCCATATTTCGGAAAATAAACGAATTTCATTTTAAATTTCCTGTGTAATATAGATTGTCGAATTTTAAAACTTTTTAAGAATGTTATACAATTAAGAAATATATGTATGTATTAAGAATAAAAATTAGTCTTCTTCGTAATATCATCAGTTATCACATAAGATGTGACGAAGATTCTTCACAGTTTGAGAAGCATTGACCTGACACAATTTAGGTTATCGAGTTTAGTAGAAGTTGTCGTGTGATCAGTTACTCTATGTTTATTCATTATGGGTAATCGATTGATTCTATCGCGTGTTTTATTGACATTCACGGAATCTAATGCGAATCGTTCCCATAAATACCGGTGTTGCCTATTGAGTGCCAATACACAATGCATTAATCGTTTGTTTGCTTCTCGTAACAATGTGGATGGAGACTGTTATATGTAGCACTCGCCCACGTCCTTACCCTGTTCGTATCTTTGATGGATGTTTAATTCAATTGAATAATTCTTTCTTTTGCTCAAGTTGTACACTCATACAAAAGTAAACCTACAATAATAGCGGGCAGCGGCAGGACGGCAGTGACGTTGGCCGCGGCTCGCACCGGAGAGCCGACGGCGCCCTGCGCTCTTACGGGATCTACTCAGGTGTGGCGGTGACCAGCGGCATGACGCTGGTGTTGGCCGCGGCGATTGCCAGGGCGCTAACGACGCCCTATACTCGTACGGACTACTCACAAGTATCAGGCGTAGCGGTAGAACGCAGACGACGGCCGCGGCGATCACCGAGAGGCCGACGTCGCCCTACACTCGTACGGGACTACTCACAAGTGTCAGGTGTGGCGGTGACCGGCGGCCGGACGCTGAAGTTGCCCGCGACGGTCGCCGGCGGGCCGTCGGCGCCCTACATTCGTACGGGACTACTCACAACTATCAGGTTTGGCGGTGACCGACGGCAGGACCCTGACGTTCGCCTCGGCGATCGCCATCGGGCCGACGCGCTCTACACTCGTACGGGACTACTCACAAGTATCAGGTGTGGCGGTGACTGGCGGCAGGACGCTGACGTTGGCCGCGGCGATCGCCGGCGGGCCAACGGCGCCCTGCGCCCGGCACTCGTACGTCGCGGTATCTTCGCGCCGCACATGCCTTATCACTAGCACCGAGCGCCTTCTGAATGTATATATTATTTTAAATCTCTTATGCTGGTAAATTAACGTGTCTTACTCGAAACGCGGAAGAGAAATGAATCATTAGTTACCATACCAATTGGCGACCTGGACTAACATAGGTCTCAAGAAAGCGAAAAAGTTTATTATGGTACGTCACCAATATTACCCTTTCGAGGATACATGGGCGTAACGATATTTATTCAATTATGTATTTGGAAATCTCTAATACTATTCCCAGATTAGCCTGTATTGGCACCCACCTCAAAACGTATTCCTGCCGGCTATAGTCACACGTTGTGTACACATACATAGTGACACAAGATTGTTTACAGATATAGGTAGACATAGGACTGTTTACATGACACACCCGTTTGAATCATCAGATGTCGCCACATGGTTATAAGATCTTCCATCAACAGCCCGTGAAATTACAGTTCGTATCACTTCATTAATGACCACCAGCTAGTTTCAGCCCCTCACCACTTGCAATACGGATCATTTTCCTACTCCCAAGCGATATCACCTCAGGTCATCGACAGTGCTTGCCATTAAATATGTTTGTGCTAATTGACCGTGTCATACTCAATGTATTAAGGTTTATATGACCGGACACTGATATTTGATGAGACGAACTTTATTACATACAAAAAATTAGGTCATCATGTGATATTATTTGATAATATCACTGGAAACATTACATGCATATATTGATCTAACCTAAAAGTAAGCTTTTACGCCTATATTTTTTGTAATATTGGTAGGCAAACAAGAGAGAAGGAAATACTAACTTACGACGGATATATGGGCATGACGATACGACATATAATGAAAAAATATAACTTTAATCCAACTTATATTAAGGCAAGGCAAGGCAACCTATTTAAAAGGCAAAATCTAGAAACAGTGTGTGGTATTATGAGCCCCCTAATGGGGAACAGCTCAGTATTTGTTTAGGCTTAGACTACCTTCACACTGACAAAAAGCAGACTGTTTCTGTGATGGTAAGAATTACCTACATTCCGCCAATTGTTAATAGCGCTTTGTCAACTTGAGGCCGAATAGTTAATTCTCATGCATGCATGCATGGTATTCATGTGTTCTGAGAAATTTTATTGTAAATTTTTACTTAGTACCTACATGAAACATTTTAATACTCGATTGTTGCAATTTTATTGTAGTACGTAGATACTTTTTGGGAATATTCAGTTACCTATATTATAGAGCGTTAACGCCCTAATCAGTTCAGCAAGCTATCTGTCACGACAAGCACCACTTCAAACTACTAACCCGCTGGGATACGTATGCAAAAAGTTGCAGCCCTAATCAATTCTGCAAGCTATCTGTCGGTCCTCCCGACTAGCGCCAGTTTTAACTACTAAACCGCTAGGATTCGTATACAAAAAGTGTAAATTACCTATAAGTCTGCACCCGGAATCTCCTTAAAGCAATATCGGCGACGGGTTTCCCGTCCTTGTACCAGGATATCCGCGGCGGCGGGCGGGCGCTGGCCCGGCACTCCAGCTTCACCCGGCCGCCCCGAGCGCTGCGCACCGACTGCATCGGCTCCACACGAGCTGGACTACCTGCAAACAGTGGATCCATTACCTTTCTCACACTTCAAGCTTGCTTTCGCCTTAAAAGTATTTTCTTCGTTTAGGCACCTGTGGCCGACTAGTCACAGCCACGACCAGTGGCCGCAATGACCAGATTATACTATAGGATCGCGTAATGGCTACGTGCGCGACGTCGTCTTTTTAAAATAGAAAATTTGTATCACGGAAATAATATTATGTTAGGGTGTCATGGTAAGGCCCCAGGGGTGCTATTTTTGAACATTCAGCGATGATTTCAAAACCACCGATGAATAAAATACTCTTCAATTGTTGGTAGATGTGTGAATTTAAAAAATACGTGTTTTTAGCGTCCTTGATTGAAGAGTATTTCGAAATCACCACTGATTGTTTAAAAATAGCACCCTTGGCCTCTTGGCCTCCTGGCCTTTTAGTGCATGAGGACCCTTAAACCTCTCGCCATTAATATTAATTTAATAAAACTGTAGACAAATTATACGGAAACAAATTTAAAATGTGACTAATAATTTCATATTTTGGAACACGTTCATGATTGTATGAAAGAATTAAAATCTATAAGTATCTATATTTACAATATTAACGCATGAAAATTATTATATTTTTTATAATTACTGTATAATTATTTTAATTGTTGTACACACAACAAATCATTGTCAACACAAATTCTTTGTTTCTTTTATCTATCCTATTAAATTGGCTTTTTTTAACGGAAAGCGAAAATAATTACCCCTAAATAACCCAACAGATTTATAAAAATGTCATTGGACCAAATAGTACCTCAACTTAATTGTGGTACCCCTGGTATTTCAGTTGTTCATGGGCGGTAGTAATCACTTACCATCAGTTGATCTACTTGCTCGTTTACCTTCTTCTGTTATAAAAACCCTCAACTAATCTAACTCAAAATATCAGCTTTCTTATTTTTCAAACTTGTATATTAATAATCGAAAAAAGCATTAACTAATACATAGAGATGTGTAAGGATAACGTGTCTGTAGTTTTATTATTTGTAGTATTATAGCCTCTGTGGTCAAGTGGTGTCTAATCATGGGCGCATACTTGTAATTATGTACCCTTGCCTACCCTTGGAGAATAAATGGGCGTGGCGATATATTTTTTTAATTTTTAGTTTTATTATGTCATAAGTAGTGTCAGTTTGAACTATCATCGACATTAATTAGTATACTAATTAGCATAGATTTACTATACTAAAGCAATGCTAATCTCCAAACGAGACTAAAACATAGGTCATTGTCTATGTGAGTGTGAAATGTCAATGTGTGTGTTGCTAGTGTTGGGAACTCGATATACCGATACTAATCCAATATATATCTTCGTGATTCCTTTTTTCACTTTGTTATTCAAAGAGAATAATATAATTAGTACTGAATCATTATTTTTATTTTGTCCGACAATAAATTTTATGAGACCAAAAATTAAAAAAAAACACCAACTTCAATTTCAATTGTATCACTATAGTTTTGTTTATTAGTAGAGACACGCCGTTTTTCTAGTGGTTAGTGTTGCGTTGTCATCTTTAACGTAGTGAATTATGCGTATATCTTCAAACCAAAATTTGTGTAAATTTTTATTATAATTTCTATGCATTTAGAATATATATGTGATAAAACTTGATCATTTTCCCCATGTATTTAGGTAGAAAACTTATTTCTCAATTCTAAAATAGTTCATCTACACAAGTAATGAATTAAAGTATCACTAAAGTATGAAATTTTATTTGTGTGAGATTTCTTTCACAGCAATCGTAATCATGTCCAATTATTTATATTAAACCATATTCTAACACTTTATAATCTAAACTTATTCCAATAAAGCTAGATTTATTTTGA
>DVZN01000842.1:0-11533 GCA_018237365.1 Caria ino melicerta
GCAAAAATTGTTTTTTAATTATATAGTACAGAATGTCTCTCACATAACATTACATTAGAAACCTTTAACATTCAGTGTTTCTCTATTATTTTATGCATATAAACTTTCCTCTTGAATAAAAAAATCGCATTAAAATCCGTTGCGTAGTTTTAAATATCTAAGCATTCATAGAACAGACAGACACGAATCGACTTTATTTTACACTTGCTGTTGTCCGTGTCTTCGCACGCGTGTTTATTTTTTACAAATTCTTTTGGACTCCATTTAACCCAACTTCACTCCACTCCATGGTGGGAGCCTTACCAGCCATTCTCCACCTCTCTTCAACTCTCCCAGCCCGCAGGCAAAGCTTCACTCCCCAACCACCCCATCAATCACCACCAGTCCCCAACAATCCCTAAATTAAACGGGATAAGAAGTAGTCTAAAAATGGAGATGGGTGAGGACTTGTTGGGCATGGTGGGGACTGGTGGGAACTTGTAGAGATTGGCGAGGACTGGTGTGGAGGTTGGTGCCCAACCTTCTACCTCTACCTCTCTCCAGCCTATCAACGAAACAAAAAAAGAATAAATGAAATCAGATTACGCGTTTATGAAATATGGCCAATTTTACATTTTGTCTTTTTGCCTCTCTTAAACGATCTTGGCTTAAACGATTATCAAAAGGTGCCGCTAAATTATGAATAGGTATTTCGGACGACATGGGGTAGTTTAAAGAGAAACTCAAGATATAAATTTCGATTTAAAATTTTGTGTACTAGTTAACTTTCAAATGCCATCAGAAACTTAAATGAGGCGGCCTTTATAGAACAAGTAATACAATAGTGATTCTGCTGTAGATACGGTGCCAGGATAACTCTGTTATTATGATATTTTAAGATAAAATATCATCATTATTAATGACATACTAATACAAAGGACAAATCAAGATATTAACAAACAATAATTTAACAAAATAAAAAGCCCGACTGCATTACTATCATGTCTTCAGTGACACGGAAGATTAAGACAAATCGAAGACGAAATAGAATGATCAAAATCGGGTCAACCACTTTGTCAATAGAGTACCACAAAGGGACATACACACATTGACTGTTATAAACATCACCCTTCTATGCGTTTTGCAGTTGGGTAAAAAATAAAGCTCAAACATAGCAAAAGTTCCTAATTTCTCCATATTATATTAGATAATCATGGGTTAGAGAAAAAAGCGTATACATAATTTTAGCCAATCACCAGGGTATAAGAAATGTGTCAGAAGTATCCATCATTAATAATCTATCACAGATAATCAAAGCTATGTACAGTATCGTTAAACATTTGTTTATCATGGCTACGTCAACACATAGCGAACATCTGTGTGTAGTGTAATGATTAACGAACCATCATTAAACAGACTTTACTACCAGGGTGGTCTGTAGACCACCATATATGATAAGAATTAATGTGATAATAGCTAAAATTAACATTATAAAGTTTGAAATCTGAACGTGATTTAGGGGGAAGCGTCTGGTTCGTTCGACTTTTCTAATGCGAACGGCCAAGGAGTGGAATTCGTTGCCTACGAGTGTATTCCCGGAACAATATAATATAGCTATCTTTAAGACTAGAGTGAATAGACTGTATCTAGGTAGGCATGCTCAATCTTCGACCGCATCGTCACTTAACATCAGGTGAGAACGCCGACCTATTTATTGAAAAAATAGTACCTTCACGCTTATTATCCCCGAAGGTTCGGCAGAAGTGTGCTAGTATTTCCATGACTCGTAAGTCCAGTAGATATACTAGAACACCCACGATTAGCCAAGGTACTGGGGCCCATTAATGTGATAGGTGGCAAGCCTATCGCCACTTCGGGCACATTCCAATCCGGGGCAATATCATGCTTACTCAGAATAATCTGAAAAACATTTTAAGAAAAGTTGCCCGACCTGGGCATTGAACCCGGGACCTTAGCGGCGACAGCCGTACCGTTACACCACAGAAAAAATATATATGTTTAAATTATATCATAACGGGCGCAGTACTTCCTGATAAGTAACGAAGAAATGGTCAAAGAAAATTTGAAAAAAGAATTGAAAAGAAAAGTGAATTTGACCTTTGATAAAACTAGGTGTTTGTATAAATTGTACTACCTAGTAACATATAGGATACTTTTTATCCGACTGCGCAAAAATAATGGTAATTTTTCTCGTAGTTTGATAATGCTAAACCGTATCGAAACGGATTCATAAAGTTCTTAGAGCGACCCACGCGAACGAAAGCGCAGGTAGCAGCTAGTCTGTATTACATTATTACTCATATTAAAAATTGCGCTGCTCTGAGTGTTATGAATGTACCTCAGACCTCATAAAACAAAGTTAAGTCTGTACGATGGAATAGTTAAAATTACACAATGGTTTGCGTAAATAGGCTGAATTTCGAAGATCGGGGTGAAAACAATACCTTCTTTACTTTTGAAAATTTTCAATTTTATAAGTGGGAAATTAAAAAAAGCTCCCTTTTTTAATTTACAACGTCGTAGATAGGAAGATGATTTTAGAAAAATATCTGGTATAACTCAGACAAGAGAAGCACAAATTCGCCCACTGTGGCAAACTCTTGGAGAGGCCTATGCTGGAAAGCAAAACAATAGGCACTGGTGTCAGACGAATACATAAATAATTGTAATAAGTAAATAATTGTAAGATTGTTTAATAAAGGTTATTATTATTAAGGCAAACTAACAGACGGATTTCCTGATGATAAGGAACTCACGTCGCCTATGGAAACCAAAGGTGGTAATGGTGCATTGCCAACCTGAAGCCGGAATGTTTGGCCCAGTGCAAAAGTAAGTTTACCGGCTACCTTAACCTCCAAACCGAAACACATCAACGGCAAGCACTGACGTTATGGCGGAAGAAATAAGTAAAACGGTGGTACCATTACACCCGGGCGAACCACTGCGAAGCTCTACCACCTAGTCAACGTCACGGTGAAAGTAAACCTGTGCTCGCCTATTAAGAGCTGCTTGGCAGGAAGGGAAAAGGTCTATTCTGCAAAGGAGCCCGGACCAACATAGGGGGCTGTCAGTTTTTTTAATTAAAATTTGCTAAGTAGAAGTAGTGTTATCACAGCAAGGAACTAATGTATGACATACGTTCTAAAATGTGATACGAATCTAATCGGCATTACTTGGCAAAATGATAATTTAAATTAATAATCGCATAATCTAAGTTACTAGTCATTCGCACCTGCAGATTTGTGCAGATTATACACGTGACATTCGAGCGCGGCAAAACTATAAAAAAGAAACCACAAAGTCGACACACTCACAATATTTCTATGGGAATAAATGAGAAGTGTTCAAAGAAAAAAAGCCATAAATGACAATACTTCTGAGGCAGCACACATTTTTTTATAATATTGGAAGGCAAACTAGCAGAAGAACTTTCTGATGGTAAGAAATGCAAGTCAACTAAAGATATCAAAGAAATTAATAATGCGTTGCCAACCTAAAGCGTGAATGTTACGAACTTACGCCTTATGTACAAGTAAATTTTCCGACTACCCCACCCTCGACAACATTTTATGGCAAACATTTTATGGCAAACATTTTATGGCGGCAGGAATAGATAAGGTGGTGGTACCAATCTGGACAAGCAGTTCCGAGTTACTTTCACCTATTTAGCGGTCACGATGTTAGTGACGGTAAGCCTATGCTCGCCATCTACGAGCCGCCTGGCAGGAATGGTCCATTCTGCAAAGTAGCCCGGACCAACACGGTATTTTCTGCGACCCGTGTTTTAATGTGGCTTTTGTTATATGTAACTCTGCGGGAGAATTTGGTGTTGAAAATGGTGTCATTAAAACATTAGAGACAGTGTATCGCTATCATAAAATCCCATGCAGTACCCCAGTATTTATAATTTATATGCAAAGCAAAACGATAATCTAATTAATAATTATGTAGTTGAAAACTTCAAGTGTTACAAACATACTAATCTAATGTTTTTATTCCCCTTCGATTTGATTTTACAGCCAGCTACGGCACTTCATTAAGAACTGATTTGGTTTGAAATATTTATGATTGAACTTGTCAACTTCACCGCATAAACAAAAAACCATGGGAAATAAAATATTCCAGCATTGCAACGTGAGAGTTTGCGTCATTTCTCCACCGTAAATACTAATTTAGTTCTCTGTTGGATTATATGTTAATGTCGAGCGCGTAAATATGATTGTAATACCAATTTCTGTATAAATTATGAACATGTTAAACACACTATTCAAAGTACATTAAAATTAGGCAGTTAAAAATTCGAGGTAAAACAAATATGATATGCATTATTAATAATAATCATTCATAAACATTTTATATTTTACATAAATAAAATGCACTCAAACTGCTTTCCTATTGAGTTAATATAAACAAAATTGATAAAGAGTTACTTTTACTTACTCAACAACCTTTTATAGTCGTTTAGAATATCTTATGTCATTGTTTAGAACAAGTAAACTCGATTAGCCGAAACTTGTGAGTTGCAAATCATAACTGCCGACTACACCCACACAGAATGGCATTTTGGAGAAAGTACGAAGTGTCGTGCAAAGGATTACACAGCCGCTGAATTATTAGCTCCTAAAACTTTATCATAAGCTTAAATATCTTAAAAAACCATTGTACCATGTCGAGTACATTTTGTAAAAGCCAAAAACTGATAATTTAGGTACTAATTTTTGGTAAGTATATTGTTTCTTTCTTTTTTGATATAATGTATTCTATTTTTCATCCGATCAACTGAGAATCGAACAAATTTAGGATGTGTTGAAAAGAGGGTGTTTTGCAGTAATCGATGTCTCAAAAATTCTTTCAAAAAAAAGCAAGACTTTGCGGGCTCTAACTATATGCTCGTATGTTCTAAGAGGCACTTCAAACCAAACACTTGTTAGTGATATTTTCAACGACTTATTGTATAATGTTTAAGCGACAATACTCCAAGCTCTGCTTTTAAAAACATCGATATTTTAAAGGGAACTCAATTCGTTCACTGATTGTGTTTCCACTTATTGTACAAACTTAATTTAGTACGCACAATGACGAAAGAAGGCATATTTTAAAAGTTTTTTCTGAGTTTCGCTCTTTATAGAACGGCTTCTACCTTCAGCGATTCGCTTATAGCATAACTTGTAGTGAGAAATACTACAAGTATTTCTAGTATGTTACATAGTATACAATACTATGTAACATACTATTCTTAAAAACCTAGTGACTAAATAGATGTTTTTTGTTAGAGATTATCTTCGCTCATTTGCCACTTTACCATCACTATATTTCTTGTTCAGCAGGTTATGGTGACGGGCTTACCTTACTGATAGGTTTGTCTGTTTGTCTGCTTCGCATAACCTCACTGAAATTAAGTTTTACTCCTTCCTTTTCTTCTCGGGATGCAGTATATTAAGTTACAAATACCTAATACATGAATCAATAATTAGGATGTAATAAGACTTATTTCGTTCCCTCTTAAAGTTTTTCAGAACTTTCGGAGCCCTTATCAAGTACAAAACCATTGAATAGGGTGTTGGGCTTGATGAAGGCAACTCATAGAAACTTGGTGGCGAAAACGGGATATCGGGTCCTATGGCCGTACTCTGAGGGAGACCTCCGTGCAGCAATGGACGTAAAAAGTTAAAAAAAAAACTGATTGCACTTCGGGAGTGTCGGCTTAAGTGAAAACTTGAATATTAGCATTTTCGCCGCGCAGTCGAAAGTGAGGCGGATATTTCCTCTCCTACGCCGCGCAAGCGGTCTACTCTTTCTCCGTCTTACGAATTTTCGATCAGGTCACGTGTCTTGGCGCGAGTTTAACATTTTTTACCTAAACCTCCATCTTAGGAATATTCAATCAGGTCACGTGTCCTGACGCGAGTTTACTATTTTTTATCCATCACAATAAGCGCACAACGCTGCTAAAGAAGTTTAAACTTAAAAAAAAACCTTCCCAGAGCAGCTAGCATTAAATAAATCTCAAAGTGCAAGCTTCTACAATCTTTACCAATAAGTAAATTTAGTGTCTGTTATGATAATTGTAGCAACTTTTCATTACTTATTTAGGATAAACTAATTTGGCCTAGCCTAAACTGATTTAACCTTAGGGCTTAGGGCAAACTTGTTTGGCTTAGGTTATACCAGTTCATCCTACCGTGTATAGGCTAAACTAGTTTGTCCTGAAATCGAATTTAAAGTTATTATATTAATATTAAGATAGATATTAATAAACACAATAAAATCATCGATGATCGTGTATCCCGCTAAGTACACTGGGTGTGCAAGGTGTTAACCAGTGTTTCGACGTAATGACGCCTCGGGTGAGGTTTTTGCAGGTGCCCATGTGACGGAGGCGTACTGTAACATTACGATGTCAGTAACAAATTACTAAATTATATATTGATACTGGGTGCCCTTTTTACTCTAATTCATTATTCATTGGCGTATCAAGTCCTTAGAGGAATATTAAAATAATCGCAGCTGCTGTCCACGTATGGTGAATTTTTACCCGTTTTCTCATAAATGTAATTTCAGGCTACTGGGGCCTTACAATGACACATTAAAGTAAATCGCGTACACAATAAAATCTCTTTTTTCGTCTGGCCTGCCGAGTGGGTCGATTCCCGACGGGGGCGGATGTTTGTATGATGGGCATAGACGTTCGCATTTCTGGGTCTGAGTGTTTATTATTTTTATTCTGGTATTTTACATGTATTTCTATGTATAATATCGTTGACTAACACTCATATCACAAGCAAATTATTTGCTCAATTTGGGGTTAGATTAAAATGTGTGAATTGTCCAGAGATATTATTTATTTATTGTACATCTGTTTAGTCAATACAGACTTTAATTAACATATTTATTTTAATTTCAATGTTTATAGAAACTAAATAGTTCTTATGCAAAGTCTAACGAGTAACCGTCCCATAATTAAAAACAAATATATCTACCAGTGTTTGAGCTTTTTTAATTGCATTTTGCATTAGGTTTTCAATCGTCTTAAGAGTTGTACGTTTTGAACGAAAAAGAAGATCGACTAATGACATAGCTACGTGTATCTAAAATAGCTATAGTGTATAATAGCTTTTTTATAATAACAATAGGCAAATAAGCAGATGGATTACTTATGGTAAGAAATTCAAACCGCCTATAGACACCAATGGTGGTGGTGATGGTGGTAATAGTGTGTTGCCAACCTGCGGCCAAGTGTCACGATTCCTTCATACTTGCCTAGCTTCCGCCACATAAATTAATTTTAATAAAAAAAACGCGTTGGTTTCGGGGATTCTTAATAATACCCTCGTATAATAAGTACACGAGCGATTTGGTAATAGAATGTCAACCTTAGGCCCTTAAATAAAGTACCTACTCCTATATAACGTGCATGACGGCCAAAATGGCAAATAAAATTACACGCTAACAGTTGGCATGTAATCTGTTTCGAATTTCTTAGTAGCTCACAACACATGAACGAAAAACACGTGTACAAGTTTCAGATTCCACAACAAAAAAACTGACATTGAACATGTACAGAAGCGGTGGACTGCGCGTATAAACTCAAAACACTATAAAGTTGCGCATTTGTATTGTAATGTTGGCCTGTTTTGACAGGAGCGATTACAGCATGAGACTCTATCTAGACAGTAAATAATCAAAGCCTAGGACTTAAGTCTTCCCAACAGACATCCACATTGGCACTATATATCAGTTTTGTCAATCTTGCATCTTCCAATTATTTCCAAATAACCGAACCATCGAAGCATGCTCCTATCTCATTATGACACACGACACTTTCAATCCCACTCTTCCTCTGTTCATACTATAGCGAATACTATTCAATATGAGTTAAATACACAAAGGTTTCTTTAAGTATGAAACACCTGGCATTCGGCTTTCCATTGCTCGGCATTTTTTAATCACAAAAACTATATTCCTTGTTAAAACTACCGTATGTATTATTTATGAGGTTTGAACATTGCAAAAACCAGCAGGTGAATTAGTGAGCACTCTTCTAACCATCCTTTTGGATATAAAAACAATAATTATAACAAACTGAGTAATAAATTAGGAATATATTGTTATGTCAGTTCGCATGTTATACTTTACAACCTATTATATTTTATATGTTTACTAATTAATAATCTTTTTCACATAGGATGGCTAGCCGAATGGGAAAATATACTTTTTGTTATGGTAATACGGTTCATACACTATGGATGCCATGCTTGAGGAGACACGCGGAAGCTATTACTTACAATATGCGGTTTTTTATGACACTGACAAATTTTTGCGGAGAAATCCTATATATTTTTATATTTTCCATTGACGGCGCTTGGTAAAACTTCCACATATTCATATCTTCCAATGAAAATACTTGCACTGTTTAACGTGTCACTTATAATTTTTCTACGGGTTTCATCATTAGGGCGAAAACTTAAGTTATTAACAATATTTTTGAATTGTCAATTCAATGATGCTGAGAAAAGTGAAATCGGTAGGCTATATAAATATATAGTAAAACAGTACAAGTGTTTTCATTTGAAGATATGTAGAAATCCTACGTTGAATGATCAGTCCACGTGATTTTGTTAGGATTACGTATTCCCTAATGTTACGACTATGCGAGCTAAGTGGCAAATATTTGGTGCACACTAAAATTATAGAATGGACATATATTTCATTCTTTCTCTAGGCTCCGGGGCCTTTGTCCACCACGCAAATGCCTTAAAATAGCTTTTACGAAGTTTTACTGCGTTATTATATTTATATTTTAATGTCACATTTACTGAATTAATATAATAAAATTAGAAACAATGGAAATTATTAATAATTATAATCAAATTCTCAGACAGACAGTGTAAAACTGGTTAACAATGAAATACATACTTAAGAAAAATTAAGAGCATTAATTACAGTCATTAATCTGACTTTTGTATATAGTAAAAATAAAACTACTATATTTTGAAAACTATATTTTAAACTATATTTTGAAACCGAATTTACTTGGAATATAGACTAACGGAGGACATTTTCTTTATGATTTTCCCCATGTTTGGTCGGGCAAGGAGCACAACTGCCAGGCAGTTCAAAAAAAGGCGAGCATAGGCTTTCTATCACTAGCACCGCGCCCTTTGACTAGGCGGTAAAGTTTAGCAACGGCTCGCCAGGATTACTGCCACCGCCTTACCTATTCCTTCCGCCATAATATCAGTGCTTGCCATTGACGTGTTCAGGTTTCGAGGGTAAACATACTTTTGCTCGGAAGCCTAGCATTCCGGTCTCCATTATTACCTTTAGTGTCTATAGGCGGCGTGTATTTCTTATCAGCAGGATATCCGTCTGTTTTATTGGTCATCTTATATTATAAGACTTTTTAAGTTGGACCAAATAATGAAAAGTTATTAAATTTATTCAAAATCGGTTCAACAATTTCGGAGTTTATCGTTAACATACACATCGTGACATGATAACTTTTTATAATATATACATATAATAAAAGTGTAGAGGAGTGAATTCTGTACATTGAAGATATTTAAAAAAAAATTGGCCAGATGACTAGGCGGCAGAACATATTTTGAGATTTTCAGAATTATTGTCTGTCTACCTGTCTGACTATTCCCCGGCCGTGGTTCACGCCGAATCTACTGGGTCAATCGTAACGAAATTTGGCACACGTGTTTTTTATGTTCGAGGAAGGTTATCCCATTACTTAAGGGGTTCCCGTTGGAAAGGGCAAAAAGACAAAATGTAAAATTGGTCATATTTCATTAACGCGTAGTCTGATTCCATTTATTCTTTTTTTGTTAGTTAGATGGGTTAGAAGAGATGGGATGTGGTAGGTGGGGTGGGGTGGGGAGTGGTAGAATGGGATAGATAGTGTGATGTTGAATGGATATGCGTGGGGAGTGGTGAGTATTGGTGAGGACTGGTGGGGATTGTTGCGAAGGTTGAGCACCAACCTCCCCACCATCCTCATGAGTGCTAATGGTTGGGTGGGGTTGCATGGGGTGGGGTGGAGTGGAGTGAAGTTGAGTCAAATGGAGTCGAGATGAGTTCGTTAAAAATAAAAACAAGTGCGAAGCCGCGGGCAACAGCTAGTATATAGATTCAACCTAAACAAAGCCGAACGAATTTTTATAGTTCATCCGAACATCACCGTACAGAGATCAACGATAAAAACCAGATTCACTATCAACCAATCAAGTAATATTATCAGGCATTAATACATAGTAGATAGTTTTGAGCAGCGTGGGAGTTCTTTTACGTAAATCTAGGATTAAAATCTAGTGCTTATGCAAATCAGCCGAGGCCTTGGAGGTTCGAGAACATTCTAATACAAATAGGCACGTTGCATTGGTGCAACTGCAGCTATTGCAACAGGGGCCTTGCATTCGCCGACCTACGCCGGCCATGGACCGAAATACGCTTTCCGTACTACAACTGCACTGGATACAGTCTAATACAATGTTTAATGTTACACCATAATATTATTCAGACTACCACACTAGTAATCAGGTGGGTGGTCCATTAGAAAAGCATATACATAGTGTTTATATGCACTTTTTCATAGTATTGGAGGGGAAACAAGCAGACGAGTTCCGTGAGAAAATAAAATTCATGTTTGTAAGTTTATAAATGTATACGAAACATATATATGCACATGTACGAAATAGAATTATGTGTATAAATGTTGTATATTGTACTAAATCTAAATATATAAGACACAAAGGTGACTGACTGATTGATCTACTATTGCGCTGAAATTTGGCTTGTAGATAGCCACCATGATGTATAGAAATAAGGATTTTAATAAATTATTTTTTAATAAATAATATATTTTAATAAATTCTACCCCCAAGAGGATAAAATAGGGGAAGATGTTTGTATAAAACTTCGTAAATTTTAACTATTAACTGATCGAACTAATGAAACTAATCGCATCTGTGGTTACTTGTGTCGGTGTCCGACTTAACGCAAGAGGTCCCAGGTTTGATTCCCGGGTCAAGCATTTTGTTCTATAGGTTTTTTCAGTTGTTCTGAAAATTATAACATCATACAGAACAAGTTACCCAACCCGGGAATCGAACTCGGGACCTCTCGCGTCAAAGTCAGACACCAATACCACTAGACCAGATGCGATTTTAAGATGATTAACAAATTGACTCATTAACCATGACTTACAAATTTCAAGACTCAAGAACATACCGCGAAATGAAAAATGTGTTCCATCAAGAAGCTGATTCACACTATCATTCGGTAACGCATCGGTAACTCCTTTTATGTTTCGAATACACGTGACTATCTAAATAATTACCGTCTGAGCTAGAAAAAACCTTACTTCAAATACTTAAATATAATCTACTAGCTGTTGCCCGCGACTTCGTTCGCATGGGACAAAAAAATCTCGTTATTCCCGTGTAAATCCTGATCTCTCAGGAACTCCGGGATAAAAAGTAGCCTATGTGTTATTCTGGGTCTTTAGCTACCTACATACCAAATTTCA
>DVZN01000843.1:0-11528 GCA_018237365.1 Caria ino melicerta
GCCGACGATATTAGGTCCCATGATGTGACGGGTGGCAAGTCTGTCGCCAATCGGGCACATATCCAATCCCAGGCAACATTAAATTTTTCAGAAAAACTGAAAAAACTAATAGAGAACAAGTTGCCTGACCCAGGAATTGAACCCAGGACCTCAAATTTATTAGGGTTTAAATGCTGATTTGAAAGCTTTTTAACCAGACGGATATCTTTATATGCTGGATCCTCCTCATACGTCTTAGCTATATGTTCCCATTTTGCTATTTTTATGTCACCATCTATATTGCATATTAAGTTTTTTTGTAATAAATTATTTCTGATGCCTTTCAGTAAGTGAGGAGGATCGAACAGCGGAATAACTTCCTTATCATTTACTTCAAAAATGTCTTTCTTCAGTTTCTTATTATTTCTCAAATAATTCGCTCTGGTTTCTTCAATTAAAAAATTTATTGCGCTGACATTAGATGCGCCTTGATCGCAAACTAATGCTAAGACTATCAGTCCGATGGACTGTAGCTTTCTTATCAATTCTTTGATTAAATTACCTAAATCAGTTTTGTTTGTGCTTTCTGAACAAGATGAGTATGCCACAGGTTGCTTGTAATTTTTTTGAATGCCCCTAATTAAGAATACTAAGACATGATCTGCCAATTTCCTTTGTCTAGATATGCCATTATCAACAAAACCAGAAATTATATCTTTTCTTGAATTGTACATAAAATTTGGGGCAATGGACATTTCATCGAATACAAGTGTACATAATTTATGATCGGGTTTCATTTTATCTACTGTTTTCTTTAATTGTTTAAAAATATTTTCATTTAATCCTGGTTTTAAATTTGCTAATGCTATAAGCCTGCTGAGTGTCATAGCCGCTATGGCAAGACAAAGATTTTTTGAAGCCATCTATATGCTTTAGGACTATGTTTATATAAACTCAATGCCATAATTTTTTCAGATTCTGTGAACCTGTGTCCCATTTTTTCTTATTAATTTCTCTAAATTGCAAAATCGTAAAAATGGCAGCTAATCCTGTAAATTTTTTCAATGTTTTTTGAAAAGCACGATTCTCAAATAGTTTAAGGGCTTTCTTGAGCCTAGCTGCATATTTTTCATTCTTATCTTGCAATTTCTTAATTGTAGTGAGAAGTCTTTTCTTTTCTTGATTAAATACTTTAAAATCAATGTTTCGTGCTTTTTGTTTATATAACAATGGTGGTGAAGTTTGGGTTGACATTGCAGAATCTGTAATTAATATAAAAAATATATAAATAAACTAAGAATAAAAGGAGAAAATTACCATTCCTGTATGTAACTAAAAAAAAGTTTATCGTTTATTTTTTCGAAATCTGCTCCTAACCCTAAAAAGAGATTGTGATAGTAGACAAATATAAAATACATATGAAACCTTTGTGTAATATTGACATTTGAATATTTCTCTATTTACCCATGCGCCCAATAGGAGGGAAACGTCAAACATGTCGTTTTTTTTAACTCAATAATAAATAGATTATTATTGAATCACATGTATTTGTAAATAATTCACTTTAAACTCGGTAGAGAAAACATTAGAAGTTATTTTAAGTTGGGACGATAAGAATAGTAAAGCATGAACATTTTATTGTCGATTCTCTGTTTTTAGGTTAATATTTTATCAATTGATATTAGTAATGTAAAACTTATTTGTATTTAATAAATAAAACTCTGTTTTTAGATGAATCACACTGTGTTATGCTTTAAGAAGGAAATAATAAAAGACCTTATACATATAATAAAACTAGCCATGTGTCCCAGCTGTGTGTGGGTGCAAAACCGATACAAAATTATTATTTATACTAAGAAAATTATATATAAATAATTTTATTAGAAAATTGTTACTAGTAGGTATATGAATAAACTGTGCAAATAACAATAATACACTTCTAACTTCATTATCTAATAAAAAGTGACTACATTTTACACAATAACTTACCTATGGGTGAAGTTGTTGCTATTGTTGATGTGGAGGCCATGTTAGTTATATCCATCATCAGAGGTCTTCCTTTTTTTTAATACCTGTATTTTAATTCATTTATTATTTTATTTGATAAATAACTTAACTAACTTGATAAACTGTTTTTGATTTATTTGATAAAATTATAAGTATAAATAGATATAAATTGTATGATATACAGTGTGTAACAAACATACACTGCAGTGACCAATCTGCCTGCTAGCATGATGAATGTTGGGCAAAATCCCCTATACACTAAGGAAACAGGTCTGTAAATGTACAGACCTGTTCTCTCCCCCACTCCATTTATCGAATACTAATTATCCTTACCAGATAACAATAACGTTGGAACGGCGTTGGGGCTTAATCTTCTAGTCCAGGTTAAATACTTATATTCGAAATGGTTGTGGCAAACTCGACGATTTTGGTAAACATAGTCAGGTTCTAGAGACGTTAAGCTGCCTCCAACAGCTCGAGTCCATGCCAGATAGCGATTCAAATCCTTGTCAGGATTAGGAAATGAATGTAGTATGACGTCATCATCCTTGCCTGCAAAATAAGTAAATCACATTACGAAATTGAAGTTTGCATCACAAAATCGTATATGAACATAATATTTATGTACTCACGAGATTTTCCGCATCTATTTACACAACATCGTCTTTCAGATCCCATATTTATGTTTATCAAAGTCCAATTCATTAGGCAAGTCAGGGTCCAAGTTTTCATGCGTAAGTCCACGTTAGAAGCAAAATGGGTGTCCAGGGAAAAAGCAAAGTTGTCGAAAAAAGCATAAAATCACAATCGAAGCACATTCACGGATCAGAAAAGAAACGGAATAAAATAAACGCAAATAAAATTCAAAATGTTATAAGCTGTTGCCAGATTACCATTACGTATTTTCCCCAAAATATTTAAATTACCCCAAAATTCAGTTTCTGAAAAATAAACACGCAAGACAATATTATTTTACTTATAAACAACTTTACGCTATTAAAAAATATATTGCATTACCACAGGGAAATCTTCTTAAGACTCTATAGTCATTATTTCAGAATTAAATATATTTAAACCAAAATAATATTATTTAAGAAAGAGACGAAACCAAAACGGATGTAAGAGTTTTGGTTGATGATGATTAATTATTTATGATATTATATAATATTATTATTATCTTGATAGTACTTTTAACAGCGATGGAAGGTACACCGCAGAAGTAGACAGTTGAGTGACCAAGATGATGATTAGTGTTTTATGTGAATGATATTATATAATATTATTATTGTCTTTGTAGTACTTTTAACAGCGATGGATGGTACACCGCAGAAGAAGAAATATGACAGACTGCTGGGAATAGAGTGAATGAAAGCTTATTTGAAGTAAGGTTTAAAGACGTCAAAGTGCCCGACTCGTTTGTCGTCAGAAAAAGCATTAAATGCGAGCACTTCGAAAAGTTTGTGGAGTAATGCTCGTGGACCAAATTTTTTTATTTAATACAATTTACCCACTCTTTCTTGTGTAATCTTTGTTCACTATTACCCTTAGTCAAAAACTTTCAATTTCGGCGAAAACTACAGCTCAAATTGGCCGAGGTTAAATATTTAGCCGAAGGTGAATTTTCAGGGCGCATGTGACTGAAGCCAAAGGCGTCAGTCAAGCTTTACTTATTTGTGCCTTATAAATAAAAGTGGCTTGTTTCATCAGTTGTAATGTTTAATTACATTTTTTGTGTATACGTTTGGTTTGGTTTGGTACTCCTTCTGTTTCTTTTATTTCTAATCGGATTGACTCTTTGGTATTACACCAAGATGTCAGTTTTCTTAGTGTTTTCTACCGAATTTATCAAGAAGAATTCTCCGAGGAGTTGCTTGAATTCCTCTCTGGGATATTGCGTTAGACCTTTTAATTCCACCCACACTAGCTAGACATGTAGCGGTCTTCTACTATGCGATTTCGTAAACATTTCTTGCTTCGTTTTTACACCTTTGTAGAACTAATTACTGGCGGTGATATTTTCGGAAAATTATGACTTGGGGACCTTCAAAACAGAGCTTATTTACTCCTAAAATAGCGGTAGTGGTTACTTACTATGAGGTAACCTACTTGAAAAAAGGTCGCACTCCGTATTAAAGTATTTATTTAACACTTTATTGTACACAACAGACATAATATACAAGGAACATAAACAAATGATGAACAACAGTAAAAGGGCGGGCTTATCTACAGGAATATATATTTATGCACTATCATCTATGTCGTAAAATATAATACTCATTTATTGTACTATCATACACAATAAAAAGAGCACCCCGATTTTCGAAAATCTAGTTTTCTTCAGATCTCCACAAATTAAGGTCCTGCATGGCTATTATTACTATATTCATGATAGCGTCCGAATTTATGTATTTATGTATGTGCGTGTGCTTAAGTAACAGGTCAAGTACTGCTACACGAATACCGTTGGCATGACAAGGCTTGGTTTTTTACGATTTACCGCGTGTATTTTTCGGTAGCGTAGGTATAATTCTAAATTTATGATCTATGTAGTCATAATATAGTATAAAGAACAATTTTGATGTATATTAGAAGGCAAAGCTAACAAACGAATTTATAAGGCCTAATAAGTACTAATATTGAACAGAAGAAAACAGATTCAGAAATAACGTCATATTTTTAAATCAAAATTTGGACTTAAAGTAAAGATACTTAATATCTGGTATGTATGTGTATGTAGTATGTAACTTGTAAGTGAGTAATAAATTCCAACCAATAAAATAAATAACATCACTATGTTTAGGAAAATATCAAAGTGTATTGGAAGTTATTTCTTCAAGTTAGTTTTCAAGTGGCAATTATTATTTAAATGTAATTAACTATAATTAATTACCATCTGTCCAAGTGTGGTATGGTTTTGCAATTGTGCATTTTATATTTCTCAGATATATATAGTGATCAGAGTACTTATTTTAAATTTTTATCAGACTCTACAGGGAAAGTTAGAACCATAGATAGTAGTCTATGATCAAGGGGTAAACTAATCCAGAAAATGTTATGGCAACACTTTAGATGATGATGACTCTTGATAGGTATGATGTCGAAAAGTCAATGAATAATGACAAGTAGGTAAATATGTCAACAAAATTGTTTAAAGCTACATCTATTGAAACAAGGACTAACTATTATGTGGTAATTTTTCCTCTTAGAATTGTAAATTCATAATGCTGTTATAACACTGTACGATACCTACCATAACTTCAACATAGGTACCACAGACCAAATGTACTCTTTGCCACAGACTAGATAGGGATATAGGTACAAAAAGTATATTGATATTTGACACTTGGCAGACATTAAAACAGGGCTGCCAATAAAAAAATCTCAATTTCCTGCGTTCGTGTCGCCAAATCCCCGAAAATTCTTTTATGGCTATTCCCCGCATATTCCCCGAAATGATATTCCTTTTATAAACACATTTTTAAATATATGATTTGTTTGAATTACTACTAAAACTTTCATAAAATACTAGGACTATTTTCATTTAACAAACTTTAACTATTACATTTACCCGAATTCAACCTTAAATACTATTTAAAACGAAAGAGGAGATGTATTTATTTATTATATATATATTGCAGTTATTGCAAAAAAAATAGGCATACGATTGACTTTACCGGCCATCCCGGCAATTTTCTGCTAATTTCAATCGCTTAGTGCTAAATTAAGACGTTTTTAGAGTTCATAATAAATATATATACCTAAGTACTACAAATTTTTGGAATTTTAAAATTTTATATGTATCGCAAGAGTTGGTGTATTTTGATCTTAGATCATTAAGAATTTTAGATGTTCTTTAAGGCATTTGAAGACCTTTTAAGTTTTACAAAGACATTGATAACAAAAATACAACCTTCCAAAAACTTTGGAATAATTGAGAAAAACACTTTTTTTCAAAGATAGTGAACAATGAACGAGGTTTAATAAAATTAATACTAATTATGTCATTAGTATTTGGAATCGATCGATCAAGCTTTATTTTCCTCACTTACCATCTTGTGGGTCGCAGATCATCAGTCGCAGATCAGCAATAAAAAAAGCAAGTAGGTCACCTGATGGTAAGTAATCACTACCGTACACGAACAACTGCATTACCAGTGGTATCATAATTGCGTTGCCGACCTTTTAAATACCCACCCCTAATGGGGAAGGAGAAAAAGTATACCTCCGGGACTCTCACAACCCAGACGAAACGCAACAGAAAGCTGCTACTTCAAGCCTTTTTAAAAACATTTTTAAGATATCTCAGAATCCACCTATGTGAATCGATTTGAGTTGTATAGGAAATATAAAATAAAATACAATTCAGCCATATTCTTCAGTTTGATGAATTAAATAGTAAATCATGATAGTTAAGCAGACAATAAATGATTAGCTTTAGCTGGCTGGAAATTGTTCCTTTTGGTTAAGCTTTATTATTTCATAATACATATCATGCTTCATAATACAGTTTTAGCCCACCGAAAAGAATTGGCTTTGATTCGCCGAAATACTACAATTTTTGTCATTCCCTGCGCCAAACCTTAATTCGCCGCAAATCGGAGTTTTTCCCCGAAATTGGCAGCGCTGATTACAAAGTTCAAATCACAGAACCACACAGAACATTAACCATTATTATTATTTCGTAGACATCCCTATCTAGTCTGTGTTCGTAGAGCCTAGGTTGGAGGTGTGCGATGCGATTATAAGATAGGTATACTCACCGACATAAGACTCTTATGTCTGTGGATATACTAATTAAATCATTCGATTATGAAGATGTCTCGAAATATCTTAGTAATAACAGAATCTCGGCGGTCGTTACATTTTTAAAATTTAAAAACAATCGACATTTACTACCAGAAACAAATATACTTTCATACACCAATTTACTCTATGCTTCATACATCATTCAAATGAATTAGCTGTAAAAAAGCCTACCTTCTTAAACAAAAATAGGTTTTGAAATTGTGTATAAATTACTGAAAACAAACAAACAAACAACAAACATTAAAAATTGATCTCTTTTTTTTAAAGTCAGTTGAAAACAAAATACATTGTAAAAAGTTGTTTACGCAAAAAACAGTAAGAGATATAAAGATTAGTACCATAAAACCAGACAAGTTTACCCATCTTATTGTAAGTTTGTCCAGCACGGCATTTTTTACAATCATATAAAAATATGATAAAATTTTTAACGTCGTTAATTTTTCATATTTATAGTAGAAAACTGATTATATATCTGGTCAGACACAGTAAGTGTTCATCAGTAATGTCCATTATATTGCCTGTCAGCTGGTGTTACAGTTGGTAGTATATTATGCGGACCAAATGTTACAAGAAAACTTTGCTACCAACTCATTAAACAATTGTAGCAAGTAAATGTTTTTAATACCATTGTTCATTCTGTCTCCTGTGGTCGAGTGGTGTCGGTTTTTGACTTTGACGCGAGAGGTCCCGGGTTTAATTCCCGGGTCAGGCAACTCGTTCTATTAATGAGTTTTTCAGTTTATCTGAAGAACAAAACGTTGCCTGGGATTAGATTTATGCCCGATTGGCGACGGACTTGCCACCTGTTATATCATGGGACCAAATGTCGTCGGCTAGTCGTGGGTACATACTAGTATGTACATCTGCCTACCCTTTCGAGAATATATAGTGGGCGTGACGGTATTTCTTTATTATTCATTTTGTTTGTAATAGAATAATAATATAAATGAAATATTTGATATAAAATCTTCTTTAGTTTCGGAAATATGAATGTAGGCAAAGTCATATTGTTTTTTCAAAAACATTCCTTACGACTTTGCAAATAATTGCTCGTATATATTGAAAATCGATAAATTGAATTTTAAAATAGCGATGATATGTATCTATTTTTGTGCGTCCCTATTTCCTACCAATCAGTCAGCAATCTGTACTCTGTGGTTTGCTCTGTAGTCTGTGGTTTTAGGTTTTAGTTAGCCGTCATCGTGCCGTCATCGTTCTTGTCTTACACTGTTCTGCGATGCAAAATAAAATTAGTTCATGACCGCGAACATAAAGTGTTTAATAGTAAACCTGGTTGAACCATCTTGGTTTACAAGAACTATTATTTTTGAGTGTAAATTATGATATAGCTAAGGTGTAAAGTATTAACAGTTAATTGTGTAGTTTTGTGGACAATAATGGCTGGCTACAAGGAAATATTTTTGCAAAGATCGCTACAATATCTTGTGGGAGCTTTTATTTTAATACAAATATTGGGAGACATACCGGCCGCATCAGCAGCGGAGGGTCATTGCATATGGTATGGCGTGTGCAGTGAGCCAAAAGCATTTAAAGTAAGGAACTGCTTCTACGATGGACCAGCTAAACCCATTCAGGAAGAGACCCGGTCTATCCTCGAGGAGTACTGCCCGGAGTACGCGGGCGGGCCGGTCTGTTGCGAGAGTAACAACCTGAGAAATCTGGAGGCCAACATTGGCATAGTGAAGAACTTGCTGTCGAGATGTCCCACGTGCATGAAGAACTTCTTGAAGCACGTCTGCAGCATGACCTGCGCGCCCAACCAGAGCACCTTCATGCAAGTTGTCAAGTACAACGGTGAGTCCTCAAGCAGATTCTTTTTTTATATAAAACATTGGAAGGCAAACAAGCAGAACCTCACGCCGCCTATACACACAAAGATAGACAGTAGACTTTGTAAAGTTAGACCTGCTCCATTGAACAAAAAACGGTACATGCATTTTTTTATAATATTGGAAGGCGGACAAGCAGACGGATTTTCTGATGGTAAGAAAGTCACGCCGCCTATAGACACCAAAGATGATAATGGTGCGTTGCCAACATGAGACCGGGATGTTAAGCCTCGTGCAAGAGTAAGTTAACCGGCTACCTTACGCTCCCAACCGGAACACGTCAATGGCAAGCTTTGACGTTATGGCGGCAGGAATAGGTAAGGCGGTAGTACCATTTCACCCGGGCGAGCAGCTGCGAAGCTTAACCACTTTTAGGCTGCGTTCATACTTGGGGTATTTAGGGGAGCGGGTCGAATCGAATCTCACACACTCTCATGTCATGTTTTTAAACACAGTGTAAAATTTTGGAAAAATGTCGAAATAAGTAAAACATGGTTTTTTAGTAACACAGAAGTCTCGCTGGCCGAGTGGTGAGCGTAGTTGTATTACCATGTCGAATAGCGAGGCTCGGGTTCCCTTCCCGACGGGGGCAGGCGTTTGTGTGATGAACATAGACGGTCGCTGTTCATTTGTGTTATTATTCCATATTGAACTGGGCTCCTTTGTAGAATAGGCCATCTTGCTTCCTACCAGGTAGCTCGCAAAAGTGAAAGCGAGCATACGCTTACTATCACCATCACCGTGACCTAACTAGGTGGTAGAGTTACCAGCCAGTAGCCAGTACCGATATGTACCATACATATTCCTGCCGCCATACGTAATAAAGTTAGTGCTTGTCGTTGACCTGTTCTAGTTTGGAGTGTAAGGTAGCCGGTAAACTTACTTTTGCAGGAGGCCTAACATCCTGGCCTCAGGTTGGCTACGCACCATCACCTTTTGTGTTTACGACTATTAGCGGCTTGAATTTCTAGCTATCAGGAAATCCATCTGCTTGTTAGTCTTCCAATATTATAAAAAAATATTAACACAGACGTTCGCATTTCTGGGTTTAGATGTTTATTAAATTTATTCTGGTATCTAGATAATATGTATTTCTATGCATAAAATCGTTGGCTAATCACAAGCAAATGATTTGCTTATTTGAAGGTTAGATCAATATGTGTAATTTGTCCAGGGTATAGTCGTACACAAGTTCCACATCTTACACATTTATCATCGTGATATGAATACCAGAAATAGCCACAATTTGGCCGCCCCAAAACTTACCTCTCTCTATGTCTCCAAAAGAATACCATGTGTGTCTACCATGAGTTTTTTTTTTCATTTTTGGTACTTGCGTTAGCAACTGCCATTTGTCAAGTTTAATATTAATTTCATATTAATATTCATTAAGTTATTGCACGATTTGGTAAAATCAGGAGCCTAGTCTGCTGTTTTCTTCTATGACTCACATTGTGAGCGATATTATTAACACATCGTTTTCACAACTTTTCATATCATAGTAGCTATATTCAAATTTCGTTAATATTCTTTAAATCTTCATAATATTATTCAATATTACCATAGTCCTTGTGTCGTCATGTCAAGTCGTCCCAGTCAGTGATTTCGTCATGTCTTTGTGCCAAGCAAGGTGGTGGCAAGCTTGCCTAAGCTTTTCGAGGGAGTTTTGGCGGCAACTACAAAACACATACGAAACATTGATTCCTTCATGAATTCTTTATGTTGTTATCTTTGTTATTTTGTTCAGTGAACACAACATACACTGAACAAAATAACAAACAAAACAACAAATGCCATCAATTTTGCCCACTTCACTCTACATTTACACGAAATATAGAATTTAATAATAAACCCGCGCCCATGTCTGGTCGCGATCCCGCCAAACCTCTAATTCTTATAGTGATTTGAAAATAAAATGAATAGAACATACAACAACATAATGCCTAATATGTGCTATCTATTTGGAACTAAACACCGCGGAAGTTAACGCACTATTTTGATATTTAACACATTCCTACCCAAACGTAAGTCTTCTTAAAAACCTAGGCTAAACAGAAAATAATTCAAAAAATGTTAAGATATTTAATAAGGGTTAATAATTGTTTGCATATTTTGAATGAATTATAATATTTAATCTGTGCATTTATAACGCAGCGTGACAGCGGCGCACCTGTCAACGTCACGTCAAGTCCCATTGCGGCGCCATTTTATTTTAAAATGCAGATAACGAATCGGGGTGTAACGTGAGCCGTCCCGAGGCACCGCATAACTTACTGATTTATTTTATACTCGATATGATTTTACCGCAATTGAGCACTCCACCCGCACCCCTACCCACTCTCGGGCACAGTTGGTTAAACAAACCCCGGAGCGATTACACCTTTTGTTTAATTATTTGCTTCCGTTTTTAATCGCCGTTTGTATGATTTTATTATATTGGTGATTTCTGAAGGTTTATTTTTAATATAAAAGTCGCATTATATTTTAATATTTTTTCTATTGCATTTTTAAATTCAATGATAATTAAATTAAAATATATTTATAAGTAGACATTTTATACCATGCAAATGTATTCATTTTTCCAAAATGTTTATAATTGACACCAATACAATCTAAAATCTAATTTGCTTAGATGCCCATATCACATGAGTAAAGAATTTGCCCTGACGATCTAATCATCGATATAAATGTAAAGAAAGAAGTTTCGTTTCTTTAAATTTGGCGTTGCGCGTTGGATTGTCGTATTTATAATTATTGTTGCATTGTCAGTGATGGTGCTATTTGATATGTTTTAACCGAAAAAGAGCTTAATAGGTGGAAAATAAACTTTAAATGTCGTTTCTCTGTTTACAGAAGCAACACATGTTTATTTTCACTCAAAGAAAT